>JAHZMX010005528.1:0-59456 GCA_027743895.1 Seira musarum
GCTTCCGGTTTGATCTAAAAAACAATTGACCCACTCGGCTTGCAATCCGCAAACTTACTTTATTGTTATTAATAGAAGCCAAAGGAACAATGTTGTGTAAGTCCGAAGACAACGAAACAACGATTTTTCGAAAAACAAATGAAATAAATTAAAAGCTCAATCGAATTTTTTGATTTTGGGGATATAAGTCAGCCTAATAATTTTTTCAAAGTCAAAAATTTACGAAACGTGTAAGTACACGAACTTTTTATTCATCATCACCCCTTTTCTCCTTTTATGAAGAAGAAATCAATATCAGAAAAGAAGTTGCAGAATTCCATTTTCATACGGATTTTTTAAAGAGTACAATTTGTTGTTTTTTTGTCTTGACCTGCGAAACTGCAGTAAGTAATATCATCAGCGATCTTCAAGCTTGTTCCATCGAACCAACACAGAATATTGCTAAAGAGTCTCATAAATTTTAAGTTTTGCAAGAAGTTGCGTAATTGTGTGTAGTGAGGCCAAAGTATTTACTGAAGAAGAAGAGCTAGGAATAGGTTCCAAGTTACAAATAGGCTTGGTACTTGACAAAAAGATTCCTTTATGTATCTTGCAGAAAGGTTATTATAACCTAAACTCTAAAACGGTCTTTGAGAACACGTGACTCATAAATCATATTGATTTTTCAACAATCACATGTAATTGAGTTTGTCTTTGGCCAAATTGTGATTCAAGCCTTCAAGTCAAATAAAATTGGTTATTGATGGAAAGTAAAGTGATGAATACCTGTGATTTCACAGAAAATTGTAAATTTTTCGTAATGGTTCATATTTATTCATAACTATTATTATGTACTGCATTGAGGTTTGAGGGACTATATGATTTTCAGTAATTTTTAGGAAAGCAGGAAAATTACACGGTCGGGCATGAGAATATTATATGTGGTTTGGTAGACGTTTAAAGTTCAGCTACCCCTCACAACAATCTTTTTTCAGGTGGTGACAGTCTAGAAGCCACAGTGTGCATCACGACCATCACGACGACGTTGATTGAGTGCATCCTTCCTTTTTTCTTTGCACACAACAACAACGCTCACAATCAGTCATTTCATTTATTTATTCCTCGATTCAGACAAAATACATCACATCCGTCTATTTATTTTTATGGCTTTGAACCAACGTCGATTTTTCCTCATTAATAATGTATGTATCTCCTATTAAACTAACAATAAGTGTTACACTTCAATGGACTCAATTAATGTCCGCTGCATCAGAGAAAGTCACTGCTCCCCTTTCTTCAAGTCGAGACTCAAAATACTCATCTTTGGGTCTGCATTTTTTAAATTCTTTAAAAAGATTTTCCTCTCCAGTTTGAAATTCGCATTATCGAATCCCAAATAAAATTTTTGGAGTTGTATGTAAGCATACACGTATTTTGTATCCCAATCCGTGTATCACAGAGGAAAACAAACTATTTTCTTTCCTGTTTGGCAAGTTGACATGCCAATAATTTAGTTTGTTTTTATCATTCAACTAGCAAGAGGAGGCTACTAGAGGCCATCGACTAGAAAACTGAAATTACAAAGCCGCTCTTTTTCTATAATCCTGGCGTGGCTATTGGCCCAATTCTCATACCTACGCAGGCAAGCAGACTAAAATCGACAAAGAGCACCAGCCCCTTTGCTTTATTGTAGAAATCGAGATAAGGAGCGAAATATGCCAAAAATATTTTGTGCTAGCCGTATCTGTACACATGGCGAAATCACTTAATCTTCGGGAGAGGCTTAAAAACATTTGCTTCCGTTATTAAAAAGTTCTGCCCTGTTTTCTTCCTGTGGTTGTGCCCCAATCAATGGCAATATTATTTTTTCGTCTGGCGAGGAAGCATAAGAATAATTTTCTGCATTTCCTCCCGTTCATTGCGCTCGTGGCTTCGAGCGAGGTGGCTAATTTAATGGATTTGAAAGAAAAAAGAATGCAAGACTTCTATGACTTCTCTCAAGAAGAGCAGACAATTTCATTTGAGAACATGCCATCAATCCATTTCGTTTTGTTTGGGTTCCTGTCCTAGCACAACGAATAAAATGTGATCTGCAAAATAATCCACTCTTTTATAAAAAAAATCTTTACATTCCCTTTTAACATTTTCTATCATGTGGCTTTAGAGTGGGATGACCTTTCTATAAAGCTATATATTTCTAATTACATATTTATATTGCCACTATGTATTTTTTTCTGAACTAAGCAGATACAAACTTTTTAGGGTTCATCTTACTTTGCTTGCGTAGAAGATTGTTTCATGAGTCAATGGTCTTTTCTACTTTCTGGTGATAATAATGATATAAGACTAAAAGTAATTTTCTCTCAAAAAGCTACTTTATCTGCCACAACTGAATACCTATTCTCCTTTCACGATGATTTGTCGTTAATTGCATTTTACAAGCGAAATTTTTTCTTTGTTTTTGTGCTGAACATTCAACTTTTATTCGTACCATGAGACCCTTAAACGCTACCTCTACGCTGTAAGGATATTTTTGGGGATTACAATAAGCACAAGAATATATTTATTCTGCTCGATAAAAAATGCATCTCCATCTTCCTTATTCTGCTGATAAAAATAAATGGGCAATCGGGATGATCATTAGAACTTATTTATTCTTCACACACTTTTTCCAGATTAAATACCAATTTCATCAGTGCGGTGCGCCAAGTAAAGGAAACTACTTGAGAAGTGTTACAAAAAAATGTAAATGAATTTTTTGACTCCCTTTATTTGCAGATGTGGTCGTTTTTTCTTTCGAGGAACTAGTAAAGTTGAATTCACTGACTGAGTAGAGCTATGCAATTTAGAATTCCTTCACACTCTACTACGCAACGCTTCTCTCAAAATATATCTGTCAAATGTTAAAAACCATGCCAATTTCGCATGTGTTCCCCAAACATTATGTTTGCTGACTTTTCAAGAAAAAAAATGTCAGACCATTACCTTACTTTAAGTTCACAAACAAACAAGTATCGTCATCCTAATCATCATCATCATTCTTATGACCGAATTTGTTATTTACTCGACACAGTCATAGTTATATGCATTTACACTTTTAAGAAATCAGCGAAACATACGTCGTCACGATTTCGAAGTTTGCTTTTGCTCCGAACAAATCCACCGGCATGCCATACCAGTGCCATTCTGTGTTCATTTGCTTAAGCACATGAAGAGAAATCCGGGGCAATATATAGATCAAGCGGGGTTATGTCTTGTTTGATGCCAGAAGGAAGAGGAAACTGGTACGAACCATATTAGGAAAAATGACGATGAAAATACTCATTGTATGGCTCTAGTTTTGCTTGCACAATTTCTACCCTGTCTCCTCCCGACCAAAATACAGTTTTGTGTTTTACTTTCAGTTTCCCCCAAAATTTTTATGTGCAGATCTTGACTCCTCAAAGATTGTAATCCTTCATAATGTATATAAAGAATAGAAAAGAAAGAAGATTTATTTGAAGCCGGTGCCGTTTCAAGGTGTATTCAAATCGTCAAAGGATGCAGAAATTTGCAAACTATAGCACATTATGCCTGCCATTTATTAATTCGTTGAATATGCATAGGGGCAAGAAACAACTAGACTCACGCTGGATTTCGTCGTCGGCCTATGTCGTTGTATGATGTCTGCTCAGTATCACTTTCTATTTTAAAAGTTTTTCATGACACGGCACTGCATTAAAGCATTCTACTTATTACAATAGAAAGGGATTACCCCTCTAATGATAATTTCTCAAAATGATGATGAATGAAGAGGAAGTCGTAAAATCTTCACAGGATGCACCAATCGGAAAAAGTAAAATATTAGTATTCTGTTTCTGGTGAGAAGCTTGATTAAAACTACTACAAAAAAATTTAAACAACTTTCCGTGACCAACAAAGCAACTTAATTTGATCATTTGAAAGTTTAAGGGGACCTCCCTGTATATATTAGCGAAAATAATCAACCTGGGCACTCATTTTCCTTGATGATTCGAGGAGTAACATTGAGATGTATTTCGGGGAGTAAATTTCGGAAGTAGAACAAAATCAAAAATTTTTAAAGCAATCATTTTTACCATATACCTTATTTCCATATTCATGAATTATATAAGAATCATTGATTAGGTATGATAGTGTGTGCTTCGGGCGCTCCGTTGACAATTTGTGAGTTTAAGTTTAATCACAATGACGCTTCATAGTGAAGATTCCCCGAAAACAGCTTTTCACAAGTCAGAATGAAATTTCGATAATGTCAACCCCAAATCCGCATTGCTAGCTCGTATCTAAAAAAAGATGATGTTGAAAGTTTTGTGGAGTTTATGTAGCAAGACTCTTTTCCTTATTCATAACTCGCCAGTAAAGGTAAATAATGAGGCACATGAAATTATATTATCCATTGCGATGCAGAAGAAGTCGATTCAAAGCAAATAGAATTACCTAGTTTGCTCAGTTTAAAATACGTCGTAATCGTAGAAAGAAATATCGAGTGGATAGCATTTTTTCCTGAATGGTCCCCTTTCACGTTCGTTCATTCTTCGTACGTTCCCTTTTTATCAATAATGACTGTCATGCAAACTATCAATAAAATGGAGATACGACAGAAATCTTACTTTTGCTTTTCATTCTCTTTCATCATCATCGTCATCGTATCACATCGAGAATGGTGGTGATGTTAACTTGATAAGGCAATGAAATTCGATTGCGTTGCTCATCTCCCTCTCTCCTTGCCCATAGAGAGTTGACTCTACTCTCTGTCTTCTTCCCGTCTTGTCCAACCTCAACTTTCATTTCGTTTATCTGACAAAATTCCCCATTCACTTGTAGCTTCGAGTTCTAAAGTTGCCACAGGTACGATCCATTCTCATGCAACTTTAAAAGTGACCTCATTCACGTCTTTTTGAGAGATCCACATTTGTATGTAACTAGTACCATTTCCGACATTTGCAAATATTACATCATTACTATTACCATCCATTTCTAAAATGATATTCAGTACTTAGTAATCTTTCTTCCTCAAAATAAAAATTCCATGTTCTTCGCTTTCTGTTCTCTTTGAGAAATTATTTTCGGACTTGAAATGAACCCGGTATGGTACAATGATTTTCACCATAAATGTACATACTCATAGGCGGACAACAGATTCATACCGTGTGCCAAGGATAAGTGCGAATGTACCCCATACCCAATTCTATTTACGTTACGGCACCTCTATTTTTACATTTCATAGTATGAAATTCATACTTAATACATATATACATGCATCCTTTTTAAACGACTACCTTGAAGGCTACGGCCGAATATTCTTATCACTTTTGAAAACTTTATATATGCCTGTCCCATATCTCTGGATTCATCCACGTTCATATCATGGCATCAGTGTTCCAAAGATCTCAGCAAGTTCATAAAGATCTCAGAGATCGTCTTTATGTGGGCTTTTTAATAGATGTTTCAAATTCGAAAAGAGGGATTTAGTGATCGTAATCTGAGACCAGATTACCAAAGAAAAATACGAATATAGTGAGGTGATGAGATGAGGATGATCGTGTAAAATACATGTCACCATCATTTTAGCCCACTACAAAAACAACGTTTAAAAAATCGTCCCATTTAATAAAGTGTTAATAGCTAGACAATTTTTTTATTATTATACTAGACCAAAATTTTCAACGATTTTTGCTGTGTTGCCTAAAAAGAAATAAGATTATTTAATATTGCGTCTGAACCCCCACATCTTCCGTTCATGGTTTCTAAATTGTTTAGTCCGTTGAGAAATATTCGTTCGTCCTTTAACTCTAGTGAACGATATTGTATTCCATGGAGACTTGACTTGATGGCGAAGTTGATCAATAGGCATTGAAGTGAGCCAAGGTCTAGCTAGTCTTGTCCTCATGTCTGAACAGGAAGACCTTTAAAAAAGAAATTTGTGAGGAGACGGTTGACGCAAAGGGGAAGAGGAATTCCTTTGGCAATAAGCCTCCGTTTTCAATTTTAAATTAAAAAGCAACTCTTAAAGAAACGAAAGCTTTGTTTTGGTGGAGAAAACCCTGTCATATTTTTTTGCATGCCAGGAGGAATGTAAAAATCAGAATCAAGAGGAGACAAAAGGATAATATTTATGCTCGCTAAAATATTAGGTGACATGACATATCAGGACCGGCGGAAGAAATCTCGTCTAAATTTTTGCAATGCAGCTGACTCAACTAGAATTTAACGAGTGATCTATAAAAAGCTTTATATTTTTAAAGGATATTTTAACGTTCTCCGTGTATTATCTCACTTTTGAAAAAGCGTAGGTACGAGTGTAATTTTCCTATCTCATTATAGGCCTTCGTAGAACTTATTCGATACTATTTTTTCACAACGGAAACCGCTAAACCAAAAAAAATATCTGTAATATTTTTAGAACATAGCGTTCCAACGACGTGGAAACTAATTTTAGTTGGTCACGTTGCTGAAACTGTATATGCAATGTTGAATCATCAATATGCTTACTGCTAGAATCCCATTGTCAACTTGAATTTTTTACATTACTTCATTGGATAATATGTTTCATCAGTGCCCACGCGCAAATCTTTTCAACTCCTGTGCACTGCACTATAGTAACGCTACCCACGCAGTCATATCCAATCATGCACGGTTATTGTTATTAATCGAGAATGCGCGCATTAAATAGCCTGCATTTGGGTTAACTAATTAGCCCAAATCCAGTTGCTTTGATTGATGCAAAAATACACGAGAGATAAACTTACATGTTCATGAGTAATTCATAAAATTGGCCTGATTTTTTCCATCATTTTTGTATACTTTACAAGAAAAAATTTAATGAATTGAGTTACATTGAAAGGGTTGAGGGTTAAAAACTCGGGTGTAGTTGAAACAATGCAGAACACACGCCCACATTTCATCTCCTACCGAAGGTTATTATTTTTTAAATTCCGTGTTCGCCACAAAATGCACGTTTCGTGAAATGCTACTTTCTGCCCTCCATTTTCCGAATCATTTTACTCTTCAACTAATGAGTTTTTTATGCCTGGCGATTCGATCATATATTAATAGGATGTAATCCTTGTTATTATTACATACATAAATAATTGAAAAAAGGATACCCGAAAGTTCGTATTTTCACATTGAGCTGCATTATGTATGTGGGTAAATAGTGAAACACAATGCACTTCTCTGATAATCCAAAATTACGAAAAAAGAATATATATTTTTTCTATTAATCGCGATATGATACAAAGCAAAAATGATTATGATGGTGGTGGTTGTGATGGTGGTCATGAGAGAATATTAAGTGTTTTCTTCCATTTCGTTTCATTCAGTTTTTTTTCTATATTTATGTGGGAAGAAACATTTTGAGTGAGGCGAAAG
The DNA here is from genome assembly GCA_027743895.1 of Seira musarum. NCBI lineage: Eukaryota > Metazoa > Arthropoda > Collembola > Entomobryomorpha > Entomobryidae > Seira > Seira musarum. Next base: position 7,372 of record JAHZMX010005528.1, read on the forward strand.
AAGTAAAGTGGCACAACTGCACCGCTAGCACTACTTTTTAAAAACATGTAATGCAAAGCAAAATGCAACATTGTTAGGTATTTCGCTTCTATTTTTGCAGGTGAGGTCCCGCCATGCCATCCGTTGCTTACCTTACTCATTCACTGTCTAATGCAAAAAACAAACGGTATTTATTCACTTGCTCAGTGCACCATAATGAGAAGAAACAAAGTTGCATTGAAAAACGCCAACGCTTGAGGCACCTATATAATCGTCGACATAGAAATTGCAACATTGCAAATTGCAATTTTTGAATGCTTTTTTCTTGAAAATTGATGAAGCATGAAATCTTTGAAAATATCAGGGATCAAAGTGGGAAGTAGGGAAAGAAGTGCTCGAATAATTTTTATTCAGATTTGTTACATCTAGTCTTAAAATACCTGCAGTGTTGTTAAGAGATAAACAGAATGCACAAAAAGTGCATGTTACTGCAGTGTAATGAGAAAATTCAAAACGTTTTTATGGGAGTGAGACGAGCGTGAAAAAGGGGCAGACAAAACAAAAATAACCGGGTTTTCATTTTATATCAGAAAACTGCTGTCTAGGTTAAATTCTTTTTAAATCGTGGAATTAAAGGCGGATTTCTTAATTTCCTGAAAATTGCTACTTATAAGTATTTCGTAAGTTGGCATTTAAAATAAGACATTTGATATTGAGATTGACTGAAACTAGGTACCAATGAACTTGTTTTAGGATTTAATGATTTTCACAGGAAGGACGCTTTTCAGGCAATCCGTGTTTGACATGCAGACATCCTAGGGCAGAGCTCTTGAATTCTGCAACTGCCATTTTAAACGAGGATATCATTTGGTTCATTCCACTAGGGCAGATATGATAATCACACAGATCACTAGATCACTTGACAAATTAGAAGCTGATGAAATATTTTCAGTATTCTCAGCGCATCATCCTCTTCGTTTAAAGGTTTTTGTGGTTGTATTTTTAGATTTTCTAGCGATAATTAGCCACGGTTGTTTCCGAGCACATTAGCAGTGAGGCCAAGTGAAGCAGAGCTACTCCTGTCCTTCATTCTTTTGCTATACTAAACTGGATTGTTCAGATGAGACTCAACAGAAATATTATTGATTAAGAGCCACATAATTCGCCAAATCATGTCGTCATGCAGATCACCGTTATTTTTAGACGCTTCATTAGAGAGTAGAATGGTGAAAAAGACAAAAAGGTTTATCAGCGTTTATTACCGCTACGCTAAAGCGTTTCGATAAGGTTTTAAACGCTTCATTCATAGCAGTTCATTCTGCTACTCTATTTTGTAATTTATATTGGAATATTTTATATTAAAGCTACTAATATTACATGTAACTAAGGTCATTGCAATGTATCAATTTGAATATGCAAACAATATCAGCATTAGCCGCGTTTTATCCGTCTTCATGTACGAGTTTCTTATTTTCCTCTGCCTCTTGAAATTCTTGAATATACAACGGTTTCTCCAAAATTGTTTGCGTACATTTATTTGTTTGATAAAATCACAGCTTGCATTTTAAAAAGCAATGATTCCATTCAGATTTGGCAATGAAGTAAGTAGAAACTTCTACGACAAGAGCAATTCTTATTGTGAAGGACGCACCGAAATACTCATTAAGCATTAAACGAAATGAAGACAGCCAGATTAAAGGAATACGCCATCCTCATATATTGTAAATGCATATAAATCTAAGTTTTGAGTTTAAACTTTAAACCTGGTGCGGTGAGCTCAATAATCAAAGTCTAAGGAAATTGGCACAAGTAAATCCGACAAGTTATACGAAAACCATGAAGCGGTGATGTTATTACCTGGAAGTTTTGAGCGCAGTAAAAACAGAGTGCTAGGATTTCATAGCACTTTACTTTTTTGAAATTGTACAGATTTTTTTTCAAATTACAAGTGTCTGCAGCCTCAAAGTACTTTTTAAAAAAAAGAAAACATGTTTCATAGTACTAGAAGCCATGTGAATCTGCACACAGTTTGTTCACAGTGACTAAAAGGTATGAAATTGGGATGGGAATGTGCCAAGTGGGTCATCTGATACAATTCTCACATAGAGAACTCTTTTGTAGGCTTTTATTTCACGTTTTATGACATTGAATCTTTCGCTTTTCATTTTCTAAAAATTCACATGGCATTTATGTATGTGCCATGGCATACACGTAATAAAATTGCAATTGGTTGCTGTTCGCTTTGTATGTAGGGGTTTTTTAGGGAATCACAATGACATCAACTGAATTTCTTTTAGGTGACTCTATATATGGTTATGACTATGACTGACTTGTGAATGCGTGTGTTGCATAACACAACACTATCTCACATTTTGACAATTAGTTGTATTTAAAAATCTTGTCGCACGTCGCCATAAAATCTATTACGATAGTGTTTCTCACATTTGTAAAGCGAAATGCCAAACAATTATGTACGAATATTTTAGGCAGGGTTTCAAAATCCTAATAACTTGATATAATAATTGTTAAGTATAAGAATATCATCATTTATGATGTGTGTAAGGGATATCTTGCCTGGTTCTGCCAGCTGCCAGGTGTAGAAAAAAAACGTCTTTCAATTTGCGAACCGAAAGAATTTAAAGAAGACCTTGTTTTCTTTAAATCATCTCAGGTCTATTTTGAGTATTTGATAAACAAATGAAATGTGTGCTCTAAAGAGCTATGTGTTTAATTTATGAAGGAATTCGTGTTTAAAATAGAGATAATTTATTTGGTCTTTGGTCGCTATTCAAGGTTTAAAACATTTACGTAAAAGACAGGTCGAAGAAGCTTTAAAGATATCTACTTATCTGAATTAGGTTTCAATGTTTTATTTTTTAGAGATGAATTTTAATAAATCCTTTAAGAATGTCAGCATTATTATGTAAACAGAAGAAGGAACACATACGTTCATCTGTCACTTGATCCACATGAAGCAAAATGAAGTTGGGATTGCGACTTATTGCGAGTGTTGACCTTGTTGCGCGACGGAAACAAGTTTTGGAGAAGGAATAATAAAATCCGGATATAAATATAAATAAGTAGTCTTTCTCTTCCGCAACGAAAAAAACTACGTGACTCGACTTTGACTGTCCCATCCCATCTTTCTCATCCTCATCCTAGTCGGTCTAATTTTGGCCGACTTATAGAAAATTTCGGAAGCCAAATGTTAGCTAGCGTCAATTTGTCTCTCTTTCTCGCTACATCACTGCATATGCACATATATCATAAATTTTCCTCATAGACTAGCGAAGGCTTATATGGTTTAGTATAATATATCCCAAAATATCTATGCATATTTATAGAATATTTTTTGAAAAGCAAAATATCTCGGAGCTATGTTTGAAACGTCCTTTCAATACTGCGAATAAAATTTGGGATAACAATTACAATTACGTACACCTTTTCTTAATTTTAGTGAATTGCTGTGTTTGTTCTGAGAGTGAACTACCTACTTACCTAACAAACTATCCGTATGAGTTTTGCATGAACCATGTTGAGTAAATGGGTCAATCGGATTGACTTGACCCACTTTCATTTAAATATCCGCTAGACCTACAACTACTAAAGAAAAATATAGAAATGCGCTCACAAAGAAAAACGTAACTTACATCGCATCACATCATACATATGCACCGCACAAAACAAAACAATGCAATGCTCCTCATCTCGTTCTCACTCACTCGCATTTCATATGACGCTTCGCTTCGTTCAGATCAAGTCGTTGCGTTGCGATCCCGATTCACTCACACACCAAGTACACGCACATGCAGTTTGAGAAATATTTGCAATGCAATGCGTTCTTCAACTGCGAGAAAAAAAAAACCACAGAAATTGTGAAGTAAAAACCCTGTCTCCCACTCTGTGAAGCTGAAGTATACAAAGGAGGTGATGCATGAATCCATGCAAAAAAAAGCTACGCAGCTAAGCTAGCCGAAAAGCGAGTATCGAGTGGTGAGGAGCTAAATCAAAATGTGGACGCATCAAAGAAGCAAAACGAGAAAAAGTGTGTCTTTCAGCAGCGTCTTTCATGATGATGACGCGAGTCTAACGAACGCAGCACAGCGCTTGTTAAAAAAGCATTTTTAATTTTATTTAAAATGAATGGAAAACATAACATGACAAGTTTTTCATAGCTTGATAGACATTATTATTGTGTGTATGTAACCAATTGTTTGCTTCAAGTACTGATTGATGAATCTTGAATCTTCATAAAAAGGCAACCAAATATTGACGGTTACATGATACGTACTATTATTATTTACTAAAATGTATTTGATAAATTATTAAAGGAGTAATGGTAGAGTACTAATCGAATGACTCACAACAAGCGCAATCACAATCAGTTGAAAAACTTGTTATCAGGGACGTCGCAGTTTTCATGTAATAATTATGAACTGAAATTTTCTTTTATGAAATATATATAATGCCGATAATCATGATGTGCGGTTGAAGAAACAGCGTTACACAAATTATGAATAAAATTATTTATTGCCAATAAATTGCAAAGTCGAGGGAAAAAACTTGACTTGAGTGACGAGATTTCCGACAATATATGAAATACTTAACGTTAGAAATCATGTTTTATTTCGAGAATTAAGTCTTAATGAGATTTTAAAATAAAATCCTTTAATTGATTTTCAGGGCCGTGACTGATCCCCGAGATGGGAAGCGAGTGGCTTTGAAAAAGCTTCCAAATGTGTTCCAAAGCCTTGTGTCCGCCAGACGTGTGTGTCGTGAACTGAGAATGCTTTGCTTTTTCAAACATGACAATGTCCTGTCTGCCCAAGACATCCTACAACCTCCTCACATTGATTTCTTCCAAGAAATGTAAGTACCGAGTTGATTGATTTACACTTGACTTGAGTGTCGAGGATTCGAGGATTACATGTAAAAGCATGGCTTTACAGTGTTTTTCTTGTTTGTTTGTACAGTTATGTCATCACGGAACTCATGCAGAGCGACCTTCACAAAATCATCGTTTCTCCTCAACACCTCTCCTCAGACCATATAAAAGTTTTTCTGTATCAGATTCTCCGAGGTAAAATGAAATACTTCTCAAACTGAATGTTACTATAACGTATTTATATAGCTTTGAATACCTGAAATTACTAGAACAATTATCGAATGATTGATTTTTTTTCATTTTCAGGACTTAAGTACCTCCACTCAGCAAAAATTTTGCATCGAGATATTAAACCAGGGAACCTTTTGGTAAACAGTAATTGTGTGCTGAAGATCTGCGATTTTGGTTTGGCTCGCGTTGAAGAGCCAAACCCGTCCAAAGCTATGACACAGGAAGTGGTCACACAGTACTACCGTGCCCCAGAAATCCTCATGGGGGCCAAACACTATACCAATGCCGTCGACATGTGGAGCGTTGGATGCATATTTGCAGAATTACTTGGAAGAAGAATCTTATTTCAGGCACAGTCTCCAATCCAGCAGGTAAGTGAGGGTCACTCAACAGGTCAAAATGCATGGCGGCATACATTACTTTTGATGAAGATTTTTCATCGATAATTTCATACAATCTTTATTCTAAATTCCAATCTAGTTGGACTTAATCTCTGATCTGCTTGGAACACCGAAACCTGAAGATATTAGATCTGCTTGCGCTGGAGCTCGTGCCCATATGCTGAAAAAGCCACACAAACAACCAGCTTTGGCGGCTTTGTATACCTTGTCCCCACAGGCTACACCAGAAGCAGTTCATCTTTTATGTCAGATGCTTGTTTTTGATCCCGTAAGCCCTTCACAAAAAACTGAATCAGTTGTTATGCACGAAATTTTTACAAGAAAAAAAATTATGAGCGATTTATTAAATAAATAAACTCTCTTATCTGTTCTTAGGCACGAAGAATAGGAGTAGAGGAGGCTCTCAAGCATCCGTACCTCGACGAAGGTCGTCTTAGATTCCACTCATGCATGTGTCGATGCTGCCGAACATCATCCAGCGGATTGAGAATCTACGCGGCGGACCTGGAACCCTGTACTGAACAACCCTTTGATGATCGATGGGAGAAAAAAGTCATGTCACTCCAACAGATCAAAGAGGAGCTCTACCGCCTCGTCTCCGAACATGCCCAGAGTAATCGCACTCCTCTCTGTATTAACCCTCACTCAGCAGCTTTCAAGAGCTTCACAAGGTAAACGTCATTTCAAGTACGACACATTTCTTATTTACAAGAAAACCTCAAAGGAGCGTTTCACATTTACTTATTGGGCTTTATTCTCTGTTTTTACAGTTCGACTGTGGCTCACCCCTCAGAATTACCACCGTCACCCCATCAATGGGAATAACAACAAATTAGAATTATGTAACCCACCTTTTGATATCATTAGAAGTTATAGGAAAATGGTAAAAAATATACCTTCACACTACCTATTGTATCAACACTTTAGGAATTGTACCACTACTACTACTACATTACTACCTAACACGCCATAAGATTTTTTTGTTGATCATATCAACTCAAAGTATCCCTTTCAAGAAGAAACTTTTCGTTATTATGCGTAATAATCATAATCATGCCGTCGATTTTTTTGCGTTTGCATGCTTCCACCTTCTATTTTGTTTAAAATAGTTAATATTTTTCACATTTAAAAAGATTTTTCGTAGCTGGTTACATATTATAACATTCAAATATTTAGTTAAGCATAATACGTCTTTTTTCATTGATTATTCATAAATACATAGGATTTTTTTTCAAATGCATATGTAGCCTAACTTTTTGTGTGTATATTTATCAGTCGCACTTTCACTCGCTCTCAATATATGTATTGTTCTTATTACATTACGTTTCGGGGGCAAGGCGCCTCTGATTGAGTATGATTGATTCAAGATAGGTAAACTCCGGGAAATGTTGATTGTATTATTTACTTACAATTACTTCATACTACTATTGCTACTTCTAGACTTTTGTTTTGGTACGAACGAACAAGACTTCTTCATTTTCTTTCTCTTTTTTTTTGTCTCGGAGAAGAATAAAAAATATGATAGAAAATTCTCTGTGTTACTATAAGTTTAGTTAAGGAGCTACGAGAAAGTAATACAAATTCATGATAGCTCCATATTATGCATAATGATTAATATAGCTACTATATATCGCTCTGCACTACTCATTGATTACGATTGTATTAGATTTTCTTGTCGTTTTCATACTGACTGTGCTTATCTAATTGTAGTGCGTAGATTCAAAAAAAATGAAAGGCAAATTAGTGTTACAATTATTAAAACTCTTCATTAGAACCTAATTTACTCGTGACGTTTATTCTTTAAAACAAGATGCAGAATATATAGCGGTAGTGAGTAGTTTGTAGTGATAAAAAAACTATGATTGACGCAAAAAGAAATTTTGATTAGGTAATATAAAGTCGCGTAATGTCTTAAGGACTTAAGAGATAGGAAGGAGTTAATTAAATATTCATTATAAAATTTATATCTTGTACTATCAGCGCTATTTTTGATGGCGTGCTTCATTTGGAGAGTGTGGTCTTACCGTCTGAAAATGCTGAAATTATAAAGAAAACTATTAATGGATACACAAAAATTATATAATATGGGATTGGTTATCGTTGCACTCGCTAAAACAAATGAACTGGTACGAGAAAATAATTTAAAAACGGTTCGAATATATTTTGGGAATGAAATGATGGCTCTTCATTCATTCATTCTTCGTAGGCGATAAAATAAGTCTTTGAAGACAAGTCTCCGTGTTTTCTCATTCTTAGGGTATTACTAATTAAGTAATCAATAAAATGTAATAATTTTTTTATTGCGAGACATCACAATAAGAAAAGAGAGAGAATAATGGAATGGGCTAAAGATTGTGGGTCAGCTTAGACATGGCATAAAGAAAAGAAGAGTGTTGTTAAATGGTAAAAAAGAGACATTTGGAATGATGATTGTTGTCGTTTTCACATTTATTACGATTGTTGTTCTGTACGAGTATAAAGTTATTTTATTGCGTCTACGAAATGAAGAGTTGAAGTGATGGATCCTTTTGCATACTTTCCCTTTTAAATGAGGAAGAAGGTTAATGTAATATATTTCTTATGTACTTCTCTCTCATTCACGAATCTTTCACAGGTTAAATCAATTTCTACTTCCGTATTACTCTAAAAGAATGTGAAGTGAAAAGGTTTGGGTTTAGAATTGAAATTGATTAAAAATATTCTGGATTCAGATGCGATTCATTGTATTAGTAAAATGCACACAATACTTAAATATTGTGTGCGAAAGAACTAGTGAGTTTTTTTGTAGAATAACAAAACATGTCAGAGGAGTAAGTGTAATCTTGTTCTTTCTCTTGGAAATTCTACTTCACAGTCTATACATGTTTGTATGTATCACTTTCCCCAACCTTCTTTTCTCCTTTAAAACCTTTAAGTTTAGGTATGAATATAAGAATTACATCACAATTACGGTTAAGTAACTTGTATAAAAACATTTTTTTTGAAGGAAAACATTATGTACGTTTTTTTTTAAATCGTCTCTTGGATATGCGTGTATTAATTAAAATGCCTAGTTGTTTTCTTTAGTTTTCTGTATCTCTCTTTCTCGCTCTTTGTCAGCAGAATTATCGCGTCGCCGCCGTCATGAATATATTTTGTCCGTTTTTTTAGATAATAGAATTATCCATTTGTAATTTTCAGTTACCTTAATGAAACTAAAACACGATATGAAATACATAATCGAAACCATTTACAATCACACATGTTATGTTAATTCTTTAGTTTAAAAAACAGTAATTTGTTTGATTTACGCAGTATGTTTGAAAGAAAGGAATTACTTATTCAGTGAGTAGGAATGGTTTTTTCTCCTTTTCTGTCGTATTTTCTTCGCAGCAATATTGTTGAATTATATGGAGACATTGTACTCATTTATACTACATATGTAGAGTAAATTCGAAAGAGAAATTTTTGGTTCCTCTTTTTTTTTTCAAATAACGCATCTACCTAGTAAAGAAGTCTATAAATAATAACAACGATGAATTTCAAAGAATATTCTTCCACTTGATGAGCAGCAGTTGAGAAATATATTATTTAAGGGAAAATGATAAAATATTATGTGTTATAAATAATTATCATCCATACTGTATGTCTCAGTACAACTAAGAAAAAAAATTTCTTCAGCCTGTGTAGCCACTACTCTCACACCTTCCTATCTAGTTTGTTATCTTCATGATGAATTATATTGTGAAAAGCATGTACAATGCTGAAATATAAGATGAAAAAAATAATACGTTGTTTTTTATACAAAACTGATTTGTGCATTTTCATTCTTTCATCTACTTAATTACATACATATTTGTATTGACGCATGCATGGATGGTTCAAAGATTCAATTTCATACAATTTCATCAGAGAGAAAATATACTGACGGTGAGTCGTGGAACAAGATCATTTTATACTAAGGCTTGACCTTTTAACCTGAATAACTGTTTGTGGTACGTAATACAATGATATGAAAGAATATCAACTTACAATTAGTACTGATACAAGAATGAATCTTATGCAAATTGTTCGCTCGTGATTTTATGGATGTGATTATTGGAATGTTTTGTACGAAATAGATTGTGGATGTAAGGAGATACCAGAAATAAGGGAAGTGAAAGCATGTCCTGATCCAGATCCACCCTTATCTCCATTCACTTATATACCATTTTGGTGCCAGTATATGATGTTGCATATGAGCCTGAACCCCTTCAATTTCCAAAGTGAAAGTGATGGGGATAAAGGAACTTTTGTGACATGTATCTCTTGGCAGTAGTACCTTTTTACGTTACTCATTGGAATTTACTGTGCGAATAATGAAAAAACTATGAAAGAAATTCGATTTTTTAAACAGATTTCCGATGACTATGCATATTGAACTGACAGCTTCATTATCGCGAAATTTCCAGCGATCTTAAGAAAGGTTTAAGTTAAGAATATACGTGTGAAATATAGGTAATGCGTAATTTTAAAAGTTGTTTTTTGTCTCATGTAATAGGGCAAAGATAATGTGTTAAGACTGAATGTGCACCTACTTATGCATACGTTCTAAGAATCTGGCATCATCGTTCTGATTTCAGTTTACTTTCGATGTCGTCGATGCCATAGTTAATTTTAAAAAAATACAGATAATCTAGCGAGAATCCGATTTATAGTGAGAAGTCGAAGTCAGTATTGTTCACCAAAGTTAGCTGTCTCATTAAAATTGATACTGTAAAACTTTTGACCACGCATACATTTCAATGTGTAAATTACCAGATTTAAACTAATTTTACATGATGAAATCAATATTATATACTATGGCAAAATATATGGACTTTGCTGGAATCAGAGGTTGGAAATGTTGGATTATATGTAAGTGGAATCTGTTTAGACGGACTAAAGAAAAGCATAAGAAAGAGTGCTATGTATTAACCAATTAAGTCATCATAATGACAAGACATTTGACCCTTTGACGTAACGCGCTAAAATGGTACTTATACCACATTTAACACATTACTTATATTAATAAGAAAATGAATGCCTATGCCTTCGTCGTTTTTTTTGTTGTAACAAAGGTCTTATTGATAAGATTTCCTTAATCTTCATAAAAAACCAAAGGTTATTTTTCCTAAGTGGTATGCGTTCGTCGAGTAGAACATTTTAATCCTTGAATAGGTTCAACAAGATGACTTTTTATTTTTTCATAACGTGCCATAAATGAATGCATCCTTTTTCTAGAGCGATTTTTAATGAATGAAAAATATTATGAAGCATGGAGAAGGTGAGAATCTTTCAGAGATAAAAATCCTTTAAAACATTAATTCTTGATTTCAATTGGTTGAACATTCTGGCATAAAAGAACTCCCTCCGTTTCATTGGCTTTTTCCATTCTATTCCTATTCCTGGTCTTATATAACATGACTCACGACGTACAATTGCATACGAGTCACTTCATTTTCTTTTTCCTTACATAAGCACAAAAATTGCATTTTAAAGTCATAGTTAACTTGATTTTATTCAGTTGTAGTTGACAGTGCGCATTTAAACAACGTATCTAGACTAAACATATTTTGGCGTGAAAATTTAAAATTCAAAATGAGCTGCCGAACTCTCACCCGAATTCTGAATAATTCAACTGTAAGAGAAAAGTTGAAATCCAAATCGTCCATTCAGTCACTATCCCAAGGTATAAATTTCTCGGCAAAAAGAAACCTTCGCATTGGAATTCAAGGCGCGGAGATGTTCCAAGGTCAAGGAAAACGAGGAGTAGAACTGGGACCGAAAGCCATACGCGATGCTGGACTCGTGCCTGCACTTAGAACAAGTAGGGCATGAATAAATGACAATCCCAGGAATAGATTATTTCATTTTTAAGTGACATCCCAATTGGGGCTTAATTTTTTTTCAGTTGGACATGATGTGGTTGACTATGGTAATGTTCCAATTTTGGAGGTGCAGTATGAGGAGCCGCTTCAGGTGGCTTCATCGATCGGAACGACAGTTGGAGTTGCTCAAGCGGTTTGCTCTGAGAATGATAGGAGGCGCAGTATGAGGAGCCGCTTCAGGTGGCTTCATCGATCGGAACGACAGTTGGAGTTGCTCAAGCGGTTTGCTCTGAGAATGATGCCAGGGGATATGCAAAAGCAAAAAATGTGAAGCAGGTTGCGGAAGCAAATAGGCTGGTGTGTAAACAGCAAACCAAAAGTTTCTAGCACAAAGCTTAATCCGTATTTTTAAAATCCTATATATTTTTGAAGATTTCAGAGTGGACTTCGAAAATTCTACGCGATGGTCGAATTTGCCTTACACTTGGTGGTGATCACGCACTCGGAATAGGAACAGTTAACGGAGCTAGTCAGGTCCATCCAGATTTGGCAGTTTTATGGATCGATGCTCATTCTGACATAAACACTCCTCTCACTTCCGGATCCGGAAATATGCATGGAATGTCGGTAGCATTTGTCTTGAACGAACTTAAATCCTATCTTGCAGACTTGCAAATGACCGAGTTCTCTTCGTGGATACAACCCCGCATCCGAGCGGCCAATTTGGCATTCATTGGCTTAAGGGATGTTGATCCAGGAGAAACTACTATTCTGGAAATGCTTGGAATTGCTGCATACACTATAGACGATGTTGATAAGCATGGAATCAACAAGGTCACTGAAATGGCTTTGGACAGAATCTCGAAGGGAAATGAGAGTCGACCAATTCACCTTAGCTATGACATTGATTCCCTTTGTGAAAGCTTAATAAAAAGCACTGGAACGCCAGTACCTGGAGGATTGACTTTTGCTGAAGGAATGTCAATCGTAGAAGCGGTTCATAAAACTGGAAGACTGGTTTCCATGGACATGGTCGAAGTTAATCCTCTCCTTGGAACGGAAACTGATGCAATCACCACCGCACAAGCTGCAAAGGATTTGATACTTGGAGCATTCGGCCAGATCAGAAGAGGGGACCATAATATTATTTGATTCACTTGACGATAACAACCAAGTCTAAAACTGTTTAAAATTAATACAGACTACGACTACATAGTACATACTATGTACTGTGGATATTGTTTTAACATTAACTTCCCGTATTATTTTCATTTTAATTCACATAACTTGTGCTTTCTTTATATTTATGATTGTGACATTCTGGAGACATTTTAAAATTGATTTGACTTTTATGAAAATGGTGAAATAAAGAGAACTCCCTGTACCATTGTATTACAATAAAATTTGATTCAATATCAACCCCAACCTACAGAAACAATATAATAAAACTTATTACCGTTGTGAGAGTAGTTCACTGTAATTTTAGTTTTAAACATAATATAGCTTGCATCGTTAGAAGGTAAGCCAGAAGCGTACATACGTTCAAAAGATTCCACTCCACGTTAGCTGTATATTGATTTTTATTGTTTATGTAATGTGGATTCAGCTTCTTCATGAATAAGCTATTTAAAAGGTCAGAGACTGGCCAAGAAATATAGTTTCAGGAATTCAGATTAAATTTTTCTGCTGTGTCAATTTGACACTATCAAATAAAAGATGCATGCATTATGTTATACTGCCGCAATGAGCCTTGGCCTGGACTTCTTTTCTCGTTGCGATTTTGGAGTGCCATTTTTATGCATATCATTTTGGTGGAACAGTAGAGTGCGAGTGGATTGCAGTTGCAGCTGACATTGCCAAACAAACACACACGTTTTAACAAGTATTTATCTATTCCCTTGAGAGATTTTATTTTTTTGAGCACGTGCTTTTGACCTCAATATTAGTTTTTGAGTGGTGCTTTTTTCCCCTTTACGAATCAAATAAAAGACGTTGACCTTCGTATTTTTAGAAGAGAAGTGTGGATAGTCTGTCAGATCATCAAACCTAAAAGATGTTGTGTCAGAGGTCATTAAATCATCTCGTAAACCGGCAGTTTTCTTCAATTCATGGAGGAATTAAGTGTTGCCCTGGATATATTGGTGCTTTCCGTAATAATTTTTGTCCAAACAAAAGAATGAAAAGAGACAGGCGGAGCATAAAAACTTGGATGCAAGATCAATCTTGTTGTATGCCACATCCCTCAGTTCTGAGAAATAAGAAGCGCGTGCAAGCAACTTTCATTTGACTTGTTTCTTGTTGGTGTATCAGTTTTATTTCAATAGTGGATGGATGCAGCTGGACTCATTCATTCCTCTTCAGCAGCTGATGTAATAAAGGCGCCACCCAAGACGAATTTGATAAGAAGTCAGCCTGTCGGCTTTTGATAAGACGAGACAGCTGGGCTGCGCTTTAAACTAATTGACTTTCAAAATTTATCTAGTGTGATGTTTGGAAAGGTGATTTATTCGAGGAGTTGTAATAGTTACTATTGTGAAAATTTTAAAGATGAAACTGTTAGGAAAATATCTGGATAAGGACGGCAACGGGTAAGATATAATCAGAAAATGTTAATCAAACCGGTATTAGCATGCAGTTCTGTAGTAAAATTCTAATTGTTTTACTGTCAGCTACATATCGCTACTGGCCGAGGAGAGTGAGGATATGTGGCATGCTTATAATTTAATCCAGGAGGGAAATATTGTGAGAGCTTCAACGATCCGGAAAGTACAGACTGAATCATCCACTGGCTCATCCACAAGCAATCGGATACGAACAACACTAACAATTCAAGTTGAAGTCGTGGACTTTGACACGCAAGCATGTGTACTAAGGTTAAAAGGACGGAATGTCCAGGAGAATCAATATGTCAAGGTAAAATTAAATTGCTGGACACATTCTCTCAAACTATTCTCCATTTGTCTTTATGAAAGGTTAATATTTGCTATATTTAAATGTTCTCAGATGGGTGCCTATCACACTCTTGACCTCGAAGTAAACAGAAAGTTTACAGTTACTAAACAGTGGGATTCTGTGGATCTAGATAGAGTAGAAAATGCATGTGATCCAACGCAGGTTTGTAGGGACTTATTAAACAAATTTTTTTGTCTAAATTTGTATGAATTTAATGATTTGATTCTTTGTTATTCATTTTAGAGAGCTGATGTAGCCGCTGTTGTGATGCAAGAAGGTCTAGCCCATGTGTGCCTAGTATTGTCATCAATGACATTAGTTAGAGCCAAAATAGATCAATCAATACCACGAAAAAGACATGGCAACATTGGAAATTATGAGAAGGTTGCAACATTACATTTGTTTTTACCCGATAACTTTGTTTAGAAATAATTAAAATAATATTTCCGTTTTGAATTCTCAGGGAATGCAAAAGTTCTTCGAAAATGTTATGCAAGCAGTTCTTCGTCATGTCAACTTCGAGATCGTCAAATGTGTTTTAATCGCAAGTCCTGGATTCGTCAAAGAGCAGTTTTTTGATTACATGTTTCAGCAGGCGGCAAAAAATGACAATAAGCTTTTACTGGATAACAAAGGAAAATTCTTGCTTGTTCACGCATCCAGCGGTTTCAAACATTCGTTAAGAGGTATTTCTCAAGTCTCAATTCCAGCCCATGCCGACGGCCGCCAGAATTTGTGCGGCCAAAGCGGAAGCACTATATATTTTTTTGAACATCAGTGACAGTGAATCTTCCAACACAAGCTAGCTAAAGACGAGAAATGTAACTAATTTTAAATAATTAAAAACAGAGGTTCTTGCAAGCCCGGCCGTTGTAGCCAAACTCGCCGACACGAAGGCAGCTGGGGAAGTAAAAGCTTTGGATCAGTTCTACATGATGCTGCAAACGGAGCCAGAAAAGGCATTTTATGGTCTCAAACAAGTTGAGAAGGCAGTTGAGGCACAAGCCGTTGAAACTTTGATGATTGCAGACTCTCTATTTCGGTAACGAAAGTCCATCCTTTCAAGTGCCTTGTTTTAATTTTTCGTTAAATTGTTTTTGGGTTAATTACAGATCTAGCGATGTACCAACACGCAAGCGTTACGTATCCCTAATTGAAAGCGTAAAAGATACTGGAGGGGAAGTAAAAATTTTTTCTAGCCTGCACGTCTCCGGTGAACGTAAGTGTTCATAATAATCAAGATATAGTTTCTGATTCATACAAATTGCTCTGTTGTCGATCACCGCTTTCAATTTTATTTTCACCCAGAATTAGCTCAACTCACTGGAATTGCAGCGATTTTACGATTTCCTATGCCTGAACTTGAGGATGAGCAAGATGAAGATTCCGAAGAATCTGATTCTGAGGACGAAACAAACATTGCTGCAGATGCCTCACAAGATTCGAATGAATGATATTTATTTAATGGTTTAACCGATTATATGCTTTATTTGTACAGAATTTTAACGTATTATGCATGTCGTGGTACTTGTGAAATGCTCATTTTAAAAAAGAGAACTAAATTTTTGTGTCAGTTTTTTTTTCAAAAAAAGTTATAAAAAATTACTTAAAGTAATACCTTTGTAAAAGAAAAATCGAATCAATTGTAATCGCGCAATAAAAACGAGCAATATTTATTGTCGTCTAAAATTTTAAAGTTAATTTTACTGATAACCCAAATTAAAATAAAAAGAACAATTTCGTATGTTTAAGTATGTGTTTGTTCGTGTAATTTATTTGTATTATCAGAACTATTATATTTATATTTGCATTGCAAAATAATATCATAAATGTTAGCTTCTTTCATTTACACATTTCTGGAAAACTACTATGAATTTGGCTAACTATAGTGATTCATAATTTGTATGGGTCACGAGATAGGAATAGGGATAACAGTGACAGAATGTGCCAAAGCCAGATAGAGCATCATAATTATACAGGGTTACACCATCAAATTTCTAGTTCATAAATCATAAAACTCAAGTCATCAGCTCAGAGGGCAATCGAATCGAATCAAATGCGCTACACAGAATAGGATACAATAGTGTGATACGATACGATATGGAATTAAAATGTTTTTCTATTGTTAGAAATGTTAGAATTGAATTGAATTTACGTCTCTCATCTCAAGATCATCCATAAATATAATTGTAGGGTAATCTAACAATTGGCGGACGCGTGTTTGTATCTTTTCATGAGTTTTGTTTTGAAGTGGCACTAAGCACTAGGCGAGGTCACTTACCAGCATATTTGCAGACAAATCGAGCGCTGCGGGCTCAATTTGAATGTATTGCTTTAAACCTAACCTAATAGAAATGGAAATCAGATACATTAGCGTCCGTATACTTTTATGACAGGTCGAGGGACTCCAGAAAATCGCCAGGAGCATTGCAAAACAATCAAAAACACAACAACGTGAGAATAAAGAGCAGTTATTTTAAATGGGAAGAGTATGAAATAATGGAAGGAGTATGTTTTGCATGCCATGAGTGTAATTGCTGTTAGGTCAAAATATATAAATTTGTATGTTTTGATAATTAAAATGTAACTTATTTATTTTTTCATTCTTTTCATGTATCCGTACATAATATTATCTCAGCAATAAAAGTTTACAAAACTTTGGCATATAGATTCAAAGGTCCACAAGGATACAAGTTTAACAGCGTTTTAAGTTTTAGAGGATATTTAAAAATAAATAATAGTTCCATATAATACATTTAACGTTTTAGTGGATCATAATACACGCAGGTAAAGAACACTAAAATTAAATGCGTGAGAGACTGCAGGGAGACAATAAATCGAATAACGGAATCATCCAAGGATGAATTCCAACCCAGAGTACGAAATGTATTTAAAGTGGCTCACTTTCACTTCTATTACAGCAATTTTCTTTCCATACTATATTCAGTATATGCAGTTTTATAGCATAACCGGCTATTTCACTTTTTTATACTGCTTCAGTGAACTTTCTAAAAAATTTTGAAAAGAAAAGCTTCAGGTAATTCTGTAGCTTTGGCCAGCACCCCACAGGTACACAATGAAGTATACATGTCATTCTTACGTTAGTAACTGCCTGTCTAGGGAAATACATGGCGTCGCATATACAACAGACGTCACTGTTTGTTATTACAATCAGCATCAAACGAACCACTTATCGAAATATGTTTAACCCGAACTATAAATTACTCACCTTTTTTGTGTGTTTATTTCACTTGCATTTAGTATATTTCTTCTAATGCAATTTGTTTGCATTAACTACACCGACCTATTGAAGTCGTAGTTTAATTGTTACCAGTTTTTATTGCGGTACCTATTAAAACAGAAATACACTTGCATATTTATCATGTACCCTTCTTTTGAATCCCATTCTTTCAGCATGCCCTCTTTCCCCTTAATTACCGACAAACATTTACTTTCCCAGGACGTTCCACATTTTCTCAAAAGTACCAAAGGTTTTCACAAGCATTTAAGGAAAATGGATATTCAAATTTCACTCCTTACCAGTATTGCTGATTTTAAATAATATCAGGAAAATTTATGAAGAAGTTTTAACGATAGAGACCCGCTCCGAAATAAAATTGTATATGTATATTGTAGAATAATCAAAGCACCCAATAAATAATCTAAAAAGTTGAAAATTCTTAGGGTATACAATGAATTGAAGTGTGTAGATGATCGTACTTACTTCTTACTTGTAAATCAGACCTATTAATTCTTCCAAAAAAACAATGATCGTTTTACAGATTGAACATATCCAAGCATTCCATTTAAAAGTTTAGAAATAGCTTTGTTATTACATAATATCTACTTTAAAAAGAATCAACAATTCCATAAATACTTTAGAATTCACAGTCATTCTTTTATTTTGTTGATTTGAATAATTGTAACAACTTTGTTTGAATTTTCGAAGTGACAATAAAATGATGGCTCGGTCGGATAGAACAATTAAATACTTCAGAAACAATTCTTTGCATTGGGGAAACAAAACAATTTAATGGGGGGTCGAAGAATTATTATTTTGGTGGTCGAAAAAAATAACTAAAGATGTTTCTCTTTGTTTATTATAAATTGTATCCAGCCTAGGAATAAAGATGTCAAACTGCTTGATCTTCTGATTTTTAAATCTTCGCCAAAACGTTTTGCTAGAATAAATAATTCGCATTTTTCTGCAGTTCTTTATGATTTGTGGTGATATCGTAGACTGGAAGGAAAAACCCTGAATGAATTCAGTCGTGTTGAGGATCATTTTAAAGATTTTTCAAGCTATTCAAAAAATTTTATACTGCTTTCTGATACGGTAATTTGTAATAATACAGTCGAATTTTCTTAAGCTTTTCATGATCAATTGAATGGCTCAAAAAACAAGGTAGTTGATTTGTCTCGATGGATTGCTCATGTTGCATGTTTTACAAAGTATGATAGAACAATTTCTTTTTAAAAATCACTTTCTTAAATATTGTACAAATGGGAGATTATAACTATTTATATATATTACATATTGATTTGCATAGATAAAGTTGTATTCAAGTACATACTTGTTTCCTAAAGTATTGAGGTGTGTAGTTGCACACATGCATCTCATAGAAATGGTATGCATATTTTTTTTAGAAGGCAACTAACCATAATTAAATATTATGTATACTCAGTTTTCCATTCGAATGTGCTGCACATTTAAAAAAGAAAACAACTTTATCGACACAAAAAACGTAAAAGCCGATCACATCACATATTCCCAAACTTAGGGGTAAAACTAGGTAACATCCCATAAAATCTGAATTCATTTCTTCAGGTATTCATCACATATTTAAATATTTTTTTTGTTTAAGCTATTTATAAATAACCAACAATTTTAGACTAATAAAGCACCGCTGAATTGCTTAAGTTTCATCTGTTTTTTAATTGCTTTATACTTAAGATAACTAGAAATAACTAATGTAAAAGATATAAACGGATAGTAAGCTGTCAAGTCCTAAAAGTTCTAACACTCAATGTATAATTATTGAAGAGTTTACTTTCGCAAAAATAATCAAGTGCATGGTGCGCTCTAAATAGAAGTATTAACTGGACCTTTGCCCTTACTGAATCGTACTATACAGACTTTCTTGAATTGCTACAGAAATATATATGTAGACATATAGTGTGTTTTGTATTGATTCGTAATTTTGATTTGCTCGTACTCGTATGTACATTGTAGAGAAAGATTTTTAGAAGAAGACTGGTGGTTTATATGATGTATTAAGTTTCAAAGAGCTTATCATTGTCACCTCTTACAAAGGGAAATGTAAACTTTTTATTATTGTGTAGAATATATCTTTACTATTTAAATGACAATAATACGAAGACTATTCATATGAGATTATTGAAGATTTCTCTTCCTCGGCGGTCGAAAGATCAAAATTTTGTGTTTTTTATATAGGTAGTCGTATGGTTTGATGATTTGTTGAGAAAGTACTAATCACGAGCCTGATCAGATCTGTAATTGAAGTTGGATTAGCTGGAGGTGGAGATGGGCACCGCAACGCAAGTTTATTGAAAAAGTTGCTTTTTAGCACTCCGCGAGCTGTAACTCACTCTTTGTGTACTCAACGCCGTTCTCGTCAGATTCTATAGGAGAAAATCATTTTATCAGTATTCATTTCCCACCAGCATATCATTAGTTCGTGATGCTAATCCTCAAGATTCATTAGTAATAATATTATTTATACAAATATTGCATCTGCTTACCTGTACCAGTTAAGCTCTGGCAAAAATATTTGTTGTCCACCCATTTGTCTTTCAATGAAAGGTTGAACATCGAATACCTTGGATCACCAGTGGTCTCACGGACAATCTTCAGGAATTTTGGGAGCCTCTGATACAACTCGCTTCCATGGAGAGTGCTGTAGGTCTCCAGGAGAATCAGTCCTTTGCACCTAAAATGGAGAAAGTGTGTCATCCGCTGAAGGGGACAAGGTGCGACAAATCAGTAAATCAACTAAAATGTGATACTCACCGGGGATGACATGGATCCTTGTAGACGTCCAATTGGAAATACTGATTGTTCAAAAGGAAGCAACGCCGATCCTTGTACACGGTCACGTGATTGTGATCCTTTTGAGCAAGCATGTTATTGTAGTCTCTCTGAGTCAGAGTTGTCTTCACCTCAACAACTTGGCCTTGGAGTTCTGGCCTTCGCACGGTATACGTGTAGCTGAAGTGATTCTGGAAGAAGTCATTCGCATAAGTGCCAGAGTCGTAAACAGCTCAATTTATTTCTAGAAATGCACATATTTGAAATGAGTCTACCTTTTGCCCTCGCTTCCGCAACCTTGCTTGTACCTTCGGCCCGTTCGTTTGGAGATAATCGTGTACAACCGTGAAATCCTGAAAGCCTGGTGGGAAAGCTTCGCTATCTGGGAGCGGTCCTTTCACGAGGAATTTTACCTTTTTAGCGTTCGTCTCAAGTCGATCTTTTGCATCAATCCCGAGCTTCTGGCAAACACACTAGAGAAAGCAACGAGAGACAACACAACAATATATTAAAAAATTATTTAAACTAAATACTGTAGCAATAACAATTTGCTTGATTTGAAGTAATCCAGTTTTAATTCCTTACGTTTTTCTAAAATAATACAAATACGTAGAACAATAACAAATTTAAAAAAGAGTAGCTGTTGCTTATTTATCCAATTTCCTTGCAGGTTGATAAATAAACGCAGATCCAGAAAGGAAGAAAAAATGATGAATCGAGGGCGAAACAAAGAGTAGCAATACATAAACTTTTTTATTTCGGATAGATTAAAAATTATATTAAGCATAGTACAATTTTGCAGGATTATAAATAATAAATAACACTGTCTTAAAAGTATAATAACATAAGCTCTTAATTTAACGAATGATTAAAAACAAAATAAAATTAAAGAAAAACAAATTTAATTTGAAGCGTAACTATTTATACAACTGCTACATAAAGTTCAGGTATCATCATCATGTTACAAAAAAAACTAAAAAGTTCATTTTAATTTACTAATATTTCTATTTATTTTTTTGGAAGCAAATTCGATGTAAATGTTTGATTTTCCTAGACTAATGAAAAACATGATAATTTCCGTGGGAAACTATACCCGATATATTGGTTGGAGTATTTGTCAGTGAAGGGGCATTGTGAGAAAATTGCAGACTAACTGATGGTGAGTGGTGAGTTGGAAATCATCATAATGTTATTTCCAACTCATTCTCGAAATAATAATTATAAACCTTAAATGTTTCGAAAAGAGGGAAATGAATAGAAACAAGCAAACTTGACAGGCAATTATATAAATTTCGCTGGATCAATGTTTCTCAATCTTATCCGATCTCGGTATAAAAATATTAGCAACTGTCAACCACGTGCCATTTTTTACTGGAAGACTGGCTCTACATCTACAAGGTCATTTTCGATGCCGTCATCATCATCATCATCAACATCACGTTTCTCAAAGTCACGAAAGCATTTTTTGCTTTCACTATTGTGAGCTGGATTAATTTCATCACAAGAACTGTCATCAAGTAGAGATAAGGTAGACAACTGGGAGGAAGAGTGAGACAAGTGTGATGATGAGCATACAAAGGACTCGCCCTCAATAATGTCAGTAGTGGACTTTGTCATATTCATCATATTACTACTACTTCCACTATCATCAGAGCAACAGTAGCCTCCATCAACACCATCAGAAGTAGCAGAACTACTGGTGCTGCCGTCACCGCCATAGCTACAAGTGCTACTTGAACGGGACACGGTGGCCTGGAAGCGTCTCTCTTGAGAAATCATGTCGACAACTTGGTCTCCAAACATCTTCCTCAATTCTCGATCGACCGTATCTCCACGAGATGAGAGCCCATCATTATCTTCGCACATTTTCGTTCCATCTATAATTACCTGGATCATTCGGCAAACTTTCGCCTCAAAGTCGGATGAGTTGTCCACTACATCGAAGTAGGGATGACCGACCCAAGCTTGCGCCGCTTTTCTGTCCAACTCGCGAGCCAAGGAAATTCCCTCCGAACGACAAACATGATCCTAACAAATTAAAACAATTATTTTCCTCAACTCGAATTGATTGTCTATTCGCAAAAATGCATTAAAATTGTTAACTCTATCCCTAAATGAAATCATCCGTTGTGCACCGGGTAAACGGTAGGTTTGTTGAGGGGTGTCAGTGCATGCATGCTTTATATACTAATTTTACAACATCCTATTTTCACTCTTTTACTGAACAACCTAACCTTTTTGTTAATTCACATGCCAAAATTATTCCAATCCACGCGCTTTGCATTTTTTATCACAGACAAATGTAATTATGCATGCTGCTAGCACTCCGCGTCATCGTGTGACTGAGAAATAATAATACATACATATCCTGTTTTTGCGCATGAACATGAACATACAACATTATCAGCAAAGTTTTGCACATGACATCGGATGTGAATCTGTAAAGAATGATATCTTCTGCTCGCTCAACTTCCATTTCAATTTATTTCTTATGCCTTGCAAGATTTAAAAAGAAGGATTGCTCAATGAAGCTTGACTACTAAAATAACTACGTATTATGCTTTCTTCGATGAACACATTATTTTCGTGTCATTCAAGTATGTGCGCGTGTTTATGTGTTTTGTCGATTTTGGCTACCAAACATTAAAAAAGGAATATAGGAAAAAGGAAGCAGATTCATTCCTTGCATTACACTTATTAAATATAAAAGACAAAAGTTGGCGGGCAGTTTTTAGTTTTTTTTTTTGCATTTATTTTGGACTTTAGTCGTCACCATTACATGCCAACTTTTTCATGTCCCTTGAGCAATATAAAAAAACTGAAGGGCATTCTAGAAATTAGCTCCTCATTTCAGTTGAGGTGGAGTAGAATGAGTGAAGTGTGGTACTCAATGCTCATGAATAAGAAAAAACAAAGAAGAATATTCACATTCCATTCAACTTGAAACCTCTCAATGATTTCACCATCATTTTTAGTTTTCCTTTTTCTGAAACGTAATTAGCAACTGACTCTCCCTAAGGTAAATAGCTTAAAAAATGAAAAGACTTTTTCAGGGACAAGTTGCGAGGATAATTGGAATGCTTATCATACTTGTAGAAAAAACTACTTAAATTGCAAAAAAATAGTGCTGTGTGTTGAGTTCTGTTAGCTAAACGCATAATCGAATCCTGTGAGGACTGAGAGGTTCTAAGTTCTAATATTGCATGTTAAAATAAATAGAATTGTGTGAGAGTATATAGCTACAAATGGATTATTATTCCAATCTGCGCACACATTCTATTATCGTCTGATAGTCAAACTTTCTAGTTAGATACTTTGTTCGACCTTTGAAAGTCGGAATGAGAGGAATAAATAAGTAATGAGGTAAAATTCATATAATCAATGTTACTTACCTCAGTGGTATAGAATGGCTCGGCTCCATTTGCGGCGGACACCATATGAATGATCTGGTTGTACCTTGTGTCCCTGATGTCAACCTCATTCAAGTTGTTACGAGCCAAAATATCTTCCCAATGGGACCGCTTAATAACTGGAGAAAGGAGGCCACGCAGTTTTTTTAATATCACGTCATAATATCGATCCGTTCGTGTTTTTCATAACAAATTTTGTAACGTATATACAACAACTACGACGTTGTATGTAATTTGTCAACATCACAGGTAATGATAATTATATTATTATGCATGTGGTATTGAAAAGAGGAGGCGGCTTACACGCAGATGCATCCATAGTGCCACGGTCACAGATGATAAGAACATCGCGGTCGATGGTCTCCGCCATTCGGAAGAAAACGCTTTCTATTTGCATCATTGTCCGGAGGAGTTCCTCTTGAAACCGGAACGCTTTATAATTTTGAAAAAGGTTCGTTCGCTAACGACACATACACAAGGATTCTCCCATCAAGAGCAAATTGACGACATAAAAACTGAACGGATGTCTTTCTCAATCACACACACACACACACGCATGCCTAATCTCAAGTTGCAAGGCAAGCAAAGCAAAAACCAAACTAACTTACTTTTTCTGTGCAGTATTTATTATGCCAAACCCAAAAATCTACTTTTCAGGTAACACGTCAGTTATCTTTAATTTATGATTTGCTATGGCTAAAAATACTAGAAGTCTTGATCTCTCAAGGGCAAGCATTACAAGAGGACTTCCTCTTGGATCATGTCATTACATATCCGTTTACTTTTTTTTCGAATGACATTGAAATTCTCCACGAGGTAATGTCATGGACTGCCACTTGCAGACGAAGACGAAATTGATATTACATCTGTGACTCAAGATTGATAGGCTGACATGACGCTACTGTTTACGATTCGGAGTTCAGTCTGGCACGAGGAAAATAAATTTCTCAAGAAATGCCTCACATAACCCCAGTACGGAAATACCTAGGCAAATATGTATGTAGAAACGTAATTCCTTAAATGAGATGAAAATGAAAGAAAACATCCTTAACAAAAGATTGCGATTACTTGGTTGGGAAATACCATAAATCAATTTCACGTTTTTATTTTTGCCATATGTATTACATTATGTCTGGATCATATCTAGTTGTAGGATGTTGTACTTGACGTTACTGTCCGAAAAACCTCACATTTCTTTCCTCGTCCGCATGTGGAGAAAATGTTTCGCAAGGGTGGCAAGGCAAAAGTGGTTGATAGGTATAATAGTTTGCGTCATTACAAGTTATTAACAGCACCCATGGAAATAATATGGTTATAATCAAATTATGAAGTGTTTCAGTCTACTACTTACGCGTCTCACTTTACATAACGTAAATACAAGACAATCCACTAAATATGCCTTAATTTAATAATAAATTTACTGGTTTTTCGTTTTTGTAAGTCATTTTTACAGATTTTGTACGCACAGAAACAGATAGCATCGTCATCAATCAGTATACATCCACACATAAGTGAATATCACTGAAATACGTAATAAAATAACCCATCATATATGATAACTAATGTATTTGTGGCGACGTAAAAGATTCGAGTAAAGTGCTATTGCTATTTATTCAAACGAGAACGGGTGAAATTCCTCACATGAGCATGCATTCCAAACAAAAGCTTATTCAATTTAGGTACACCGTCGAGAAAGTATGGGTTCATTTGAGAGAAAATGAGCCAGCCCAAACCGGTTTCCTCAATCAGAGGACATACTATTGCACAGACGAATTAATTACCAATTATTTTTTGGAGAATGAGTTCACAAATATCATATTTATATTCTCTTGAACATACGTTGGAAATGGAAAAATATAACTATGATGGAAAAAAAACGTTTGTTTAAATAAATAGTGTCTCACACTCGCATTGAAAGTTATTTCTTCTGAGACTACACAATGTATTTCCTTAACAAAACCCATTTTTCTTTGTTTAAAGACGCCACAAAGTTCCCTCATTGTAATGTCACAGCTTCATCAATATTTCATGTTGCCGGTTGACTAAATGTCCTCCGCCTCTTGACAATACGTTTCCCCAGCCAAAAAATAAAAAGCTGGAGAAAAATATCGATTTACGAGTAAAAAGGAAAACTCTTTGTTCCTTAAAATACGAGACAACCCCTTATTACAATGTTGGAAAATGTAATGAAAAGCGATTTCAAGGTAACGTATTAAGGCTGAGTTGGTCAAATCAAACCCAAACTTTGTCAAACAAAATTGTGTCCAAAATTTGGCATGGTAATTTCATTAAAATCGCCATTATCAGACAATGGCATTAGTTATTAAGCCAATACTACTTGCAGGTTGTATGGTTTAGAAATGTATTAGGCACTGACTCCAATTTCATCTGCACAACTTGCCATGTCATAAATGCAAATTTTTTACTCCCCAGCAGGAACTTAACTTTTTTCTATATTCATCTACAAAAGTTTCATCAATGTTAAAAGACATGAGTCTATAGAAAAGTTGACACTCTGCATAAAAAAATTTAATTTTGTGTACGAGAAAAGTTTTGAAGGACAAAGATAGTACATATTTAAAACACATGTTTGTAAGCCTGTGATCTGCAATTTCTTTGTTTCAAACCAGGCTAAAATCATGGTTTGTTTCAGACTACTTAATGCAGTGCCTACATGATCGTCGTATGTGTTTCTTGTCTCAAAAGGAAACGGCAAGGTCAACAAACTATACGGAATCGTGAGCAATAACTAATCCATCAAACGAATTTTTTTCGCCTTTTGCAGGAATGAATAGGTATGTATAGTAATTTCAATTCCTTTTTCTAAGATTTGTTATTGAAGAATACTTTTTGTTCGAATAAGGAAGAAGATATATTGCATATTATGTATAGCTTGGCCTATAATAGGTATGTAGAAGCGTACAGCAATTTGGTTTACAATATCCTAATCGTAATCACAACTAAATTACTCAAAGCATTTTTCATGATAGTTGTGAGTCACGAAACTAGATCAGAAACCAAATAAAAAAACTAACGACTCTACTGCCTTTGCTAATGTTGATATTTCTTCCTATTTGAGTGCAGGTAAGTTGACTTTGTTTTGTGTTCATGAAGGATACGGATGGAGGTCAACATTTTTACCACAATCATCGTTCATATGCGCTACCTAAAGTATAATATTTTTTTTTGCTTCTTCCACCAGTTTTGCCTTGGATTTTCCCTTTTATTCAACTAACTCAATTTGTCTTTATCTAGAGTTATCCGAGCATGAAAAGTGATAGGATCGAGTAATATGAACGATCCAGATAATGATCATGATTGACGGAATGCAAGCTTAAACTAGAAGCAGGCTATGTGCCCGAAACAGCCCAGAGAAAGTAAGGTATCTATTTCATATTTCCTCATTCTATTATTCCCGATCCCGATGATTTTTTCTCTTTTCAGAATCTGATGGGTAAATACAGAGAAAAAATGGACGGAAAGTTTTTTGTTACCATAATTGCTATATTTCACATAAAATATAAGTAACTTTCACTTTGTTTTCCTTCATTTTGCCAAGAAATGAAGAACAGAGGAAGAGAAAACAAATAACATGGCATTTAATTGCTTGTGGGTGGACGGGTTAGGTTTCAATTGTAACGTAGTTGTCTTTTTCAAATATGGCAGAATCAAAATAGGTAACTACTCTTTNTTTTTTGTTACCATAATTGCTATATTTCACATAAAATATAAGTAACTTTCACTTTGTTTTCCTTCATTTTGCCAAGAAATGAAGAACAGAGGAAGAGAAAACAAATAACATGGCATTTAATTGCTTGTGGGTGGACGGGTTAGGTTTCAATTGTAACGTAGTTGTCTTTTTCAAATATGGCAGAATCAAAATAGGTAACTACTCTTTGCCAGAACTTTGACACAACTCAATCCATGTATACGAGGGCATGATCCTCTACAACCATTTTGTACCAACTCCTTTGGTTTTTCATTAGTCATATTCTTGTTACAATATTTGTACTGTTTTTGTTTTTCTATATTTTCTGTAACAATTCTTTTTGTAAAAAAAATTCTGGGATCGATTTCCCAATTATTCGGTAAATTATGCGCCA
This sequence comes from Seira musarum, assembly GCA_027743895.1. NCBI lineage: Eukaryota > Metazoa > Arthropoda > Collembola > Entomobryomorpha > Entomobryidae > Seira > Seira musarum. Next base: position 35,210 of record JAHZMX010005528.1, read on the forward strand.
CTTACTTTAGTGTTTGCCCTACTGAATCATGAGAGTAAAGGAAGAACGTATTGTCAACCAATGTGGGTATATATTGATTAAAAAATCAACAAAATCATGTAGACATGTGGGTCAAGAAAGAACTCGACAAGTTGGAAGGAGTCCTCAATTTGATTGACTTTTCCCGATGCCGCATATAATGAAGCAAAGTGAAAATATTCTTGCACCCAATTAATTATTTTGTTTTGCATTAAATTGTTCAATTGGAGGAAATGGTTTCATTTTCTATGCTGAAATTCAAATCTCAACCTACCATAAATAAACAGAAATCGGAGTAAATATAAATTAATCCAAGCTCAACATCCAGCAGACGAGTAATCTTATTTTTTCTCTCAAGCTTGCGTCCTTGAAGCACAATACAACTTTATTTTCCTGGATAAAATTGGAATCGTCTACCCATCGTCAGAATTGAATTCGATTTTGATGCGAGCCCTTGAATCTGAGCAAAGAGGAAGTGAAATAACAAAGAAACGAACTCATCTCACTACGATCCGAGGTAAAAATAAATGGCATTTTGGTTTGATAGGTGCTTCTTTGAGAAATATTTAGTAAGTACATATGCATTATTCTATTTTGCTAGAACCCTGTCCTTAATTTCGTAGAATTCAAGTCAAGTGTTTTTGATGTCACCATTATTCAGTCTCTACAAATATTCCCTAAGGCAAATTCTTTCGTACAAAATTGCCGCTTGTAAAATAGGTATAATATTCAACCTTGAAAAAGTATAGATAATTATTAAAATTTTCACGTAATAAAACAGAGTTTGGAATGGAAGCATTCCGCAAAGGTAACACTTGCATACGAAATTATTTCACCTAAAGGTAAAATGCTGGTGACTTACGAATTGCAATCACTCAAGTGAGTGAAAAAAAATTTATGGTGAATATCACGTCTCGTTCAACACAGTTCAAACAATTTTCAGCTAAAAAAAAAGCTTTACGCCAAAGTAATCATTCATTTCAGTAAAATCATTCCATTTTCTTTGCCTGTCGATCTTTGTGACAATGTGATGGCAGGTGTTCGCAAATTAACAGAGTTTGGAATGGAAGCATTCCGCAAAGGTAACACTTGCATACGAAATTATTTCACCTAAAGGTAAAATGCTGGTGACTTACGAATTGCAATCACTCAAGTGAGAGAAAAAAAAATTATGTTGAATACCACGTCTCGTTCAACACAGTTCAAACAATTTTCAGCTAAAAAAAAAGCTTTATGCCAAAGTAATCATTCATTTCAGTAAAATCATTCCATTTTCTTTGCCTGTCGATCTTTGTGACAATGTGATGGCAGGTGTTCGCAAATTCCGACTTTACTTTGTATTACAAAAATTATAGGAAATATATTCATGCTAACTATAAGTATGCTCACTGAGCGTTTCTCAGACAAGCTGGAAAGAAAGAAAGCGACAAGACAAAAAACCATCATCAAAGGTAAACATACTATTTCTTCTTTTTCATTTGGAAATCAATAAAAGTCTTTGCCGCTTCTAAATGTGATTGTGATTGATTAAATAGGTATACGGGCCCAATCGGCAAAACTCTTGAAGAACAACGTCAGAGCTTTGCACTAAAATCCAATTCATGTTTACATTTGACGATTTTCAACGCATACAGAAGCAAATTTTTACAAATTGCAAATAAGTATAAGGATTCTAGCGTTTCCTTTTTCCCATTCACATTTATCATGAAGAAAATGCAATTGAAAGACTTCAAAGTCATACTTAAAGAAACGACATTCATTCATCTCTTTTTTTCATTTCGCTCCTTGTGGGAGATTTTTTCGATCACGATATATAAATAAAATCTAATACAAATATAGAAAACTCAGTAGGCGTGATTTAACAAAAAAAAAATGAAGCGAGCGGTTAAAAAATGGTTTGAGTTGAATGCAAATAGAATAAAGCGAATGCAGCAGTAAAATCTTTTCACGCTGATGTCATTCAACAGAAGAGGAAAATCTCAATCTCTCGACTCAATTGAGACGGTTTTTTATTTAAAAAAAAACTAGAGAAAGATTTTCACGTTAGTAGCTCTGACGTCATATCACATCAAACTTTGATTTACACTGAGTTAATGAGAAAGAACATGATTAAATTTATGGTGTTTTCACGGGAGTTATAAAAAGTATTTGCTTGAGTAGACACCACCTTGTACATTGCAAATTCTTATATTTCAGTCAATGTCAAGGGATAATGCAGTAGATGAGCAACATTCATTTTCCACCTAATTCAATGTAAAGCAAACTTTAAAAAAGAGTGCCTCACTCAAATGAACAGGTTCAATTCTAAAATTGGTTCACCAAAAAACCAAATTTATTTTTGAGTATGGAACGTGTTTCAAGTGTCATTAAATATTATTGGATTTTTTTTTCAAAGCAAATGCTTAGATTTTGCACCTTCTTCTCTTTTTGACGAAAGTATTTCAGAAGCAAATTAAACTTGGCCGTGACCTGGCCCACCTTGATATATCACTTTAAACAAAAGTCTGATGAACCTCGTCTGGTAGAGACCTTGCAGGAGATTACGAGAATTTCCTCTCCCATTTATTTTCTTGAACAAAACAGACCAGAGACCATCCTATTTGGGAAAGTTATTGCAAGCGGAAATGTGGTGCAAACTATGTATGCCCATTCCATGGTCTTCATGTTGATTTTCCCCAATAAAACTTGAACAGTGATTAGTGGAACAAAGAAAACGTGAGTGTGTGGATGTATGTGTATGTATTTCTCCGATAAATATTTCTTTTGGCGTTGATTAATTCCTTAATCTACGTAAGCAGCATCCAAAAACTCAGTTTAATTCAATGAATTTATTTACACATTGCTTTCAAAGGCGTTATAGTAAAGGCATTAGTATACATAATTCCATCAGTGAAAGTGTTCCTTTTTGCTTGCGTAAAGATATCAAAATAAGCAAAGCTTTCTGGCAAACGATGGTTCAAACAAAAGGGAAAAAATCAAGCAAAATGTGATGTTATACATATTTAGTCAATTTACCTTCCTCTTCACTCAGCTCGGAGAACTTGATTCCGCCCCTGAAAAATAAAAGAAGAAAAAAATGCAATCTCCTCCTTTAAGTGTAATCAAAGTCCAATGGATTGGATACGAATTGATCCATTTTCGTGACATACAAACACGAAATCTTTTTTGAACGCACATAAATTTCAGGATCGGTGCATATTTTTTTTATCGCCATCGCCCTTTCCCCAATTTATTTTATGATCGAAGGAAACAATGAAACTGACAAAGAAAATCTGGGTAAATTGGTCTAATTCATGGGCATTTATTACATGCGATCAGAGATCTGTGCATCGCTACAGCGTATATTATTTAATTCTCTTTCGCCAATTAAGTTAACCCACCACCACAATGCTCTTGGGTCTTAATTCTGGCAGTGCCATTTTGAGATTAGCTGAGTAGGAAGAATGTGCCTAATAATAGAGATTTTATGATGGGCACATAGATCAACTGTATCTACAGTAGTAATGTAATTGAGGGCAAAAAATCTTGATGATACAGTAGACGTGTCATCTGTTTACTTCGTTTAATGCAAAAACTCTATGTTTTCTAATAAAAGTAAATCGAGTGAGCACCCTATCTTCTATCACGTTGCTAGAATAAAGCAGACAAAATGGCACCAAGTGAATGAACTTTCCTTCCTTGCTTACAATGAACTTAGCCAATATTAGGGAGCAAAAAGCAATCCCCACTAAAAACGTCACCATCATCACCCTCTTTTTAGTCATCCCAATCAAAGACTGGCATGGCATTTGTTATTTCCTGTGCGCTATTTCTTAATGTTCACTCATCACGATAACTTTTTCATTACAATACGATAGGAAATGAATGATATTTGAACAACGAGCATTACTAAAATAAGAACTGTCACAAGGACTTTCCCCGTGAGGCATTTGCGACTGAAATACAGAGAATTCTCAATCTATTGCGTCTGTGGTGAAGTATATAATAACGCTTGACGCTTTTACAGATATTTTTAGTTGTCATCTTTATGCGCCAAGAAAGTTTTTTTTTTCACAATGAAATGTAAAGCCTATAATTTAAGGGTGACGACAATTTGATGAGTAAAAAGTTAGAACCTATGTTTCTACTCAGATTGCATCCATGGTTCACGTAAATAAGCCAATGAGGATAGAAAACTTTCTCATGCCTTGTCATGCCAATTCCACGAGGGATATGTGACCACAACATATTCAACAACTTTGCGTGCTCGATTTGTCAGATGCACTATAATAATATACAGCATGAAATACGGCAGTACGACACCCTCTGTCTGATGTCATATGCCGTGTCACATTGGCCTCATGATCCGGATATAATTATTGCCTTCTACTACTTCTCTTTTGATCTTTTGATATTTGATACACTTCACTTGTATAAATAGGTCATTCACATGATTGCATCGATGGACTCGTTAGGCATCCATAAAGTCATTATGACACGGATCAACTTACCCCAATAACACGGTAGCAGCCTCTGGCACTCTGAACACTTTCCAGCCCAGGTTTTCAAAGAAGGTACAAAGCCTTGCTTGTCCCGTCGTTTTGCCTCCACATGGACCTGTTGCAAAGAGAGAACAAGATGTTCTGTTAGTTGATAAAAGAATGTACAAAATGAATTAAATGCTGCGCTGAGGCGCTAACTAAGCTAGTAAGTTTATCTCTTCACAAAATTTTTAATCCACACATGATTATGATTGGAATGCGACGGGTTAAAGGGTCAGCTTTAGTTCCTGTCATAAAACTTTTATTATGCATCATGTTCCAAGAATATGACTTGGAAATATGCCGAGTTCCTTCTTTTTCTATTTTTGTGAAATTTTATGACAAAAATAATGCGAATTTATACAAAGCCATGAGTCCAACAAAAGTAAAGTACAAAAAGAGATCTTGGAACACCCCATTACCAAAATGCACCCTCCCAACCCATCTCAAACATCCATTGTGATTTGGCTGAATCGATGTTTTTGGCTACAGGCGAAATGTATACGTGGCACTGTGTATATAGTTGGTGACATGCCAAAAATGTGCGCTTTTTATTCCTAGTTCTAGTAATACAATTAGTTCATCTCCTTTTCTTAATGTACAACGAGTCGGCTACTTCATAAAGTTTCGTTTATGCACCCGAGAAAAGAAAAAGAAGTTATGAAAATGATATATTTTCGTCAAAGAAACAAGGAAGTTTAAGTATGTCCTTATGCTTAATGTTAAAGCAGAGATAAAGTAATAATGAAGTCAAAGCATTTGGTGAACTAGGGGGGGGGGGGCAAACTATCCTTTGAAGTGTTCTCAGAAGTAGTCCATCTTCCCTTTTCTTTAACTTAAAAACCTGTTCTTTGTGGATGGATGTTTACTAGGGAAAATCCAATAAGAACAACGACAATAAGACTAGGACAACAGGCAATGTGAAATGAAAGCTATGAGGTGGAAGAGGTTCCACAAACCGAAAAGAGTTCTAACCTTTTCCTTTCCCTACGAGATTACACAAATGCGTCAACCGCTTTATTCCTTACAACTTACAATTCACTAACCAATAAGTATATATTGTAGCTACATAATATAAACAGTAAAGAACTATAAAAATGTGACTGACTGAGACAAATACAAACATGTATATACTTAAATAAATAGGTTGCAGGAGAGACAAATGCGACAGACAAAACCATTAATCAATACGAAGTTTCCAGAAGAATTACTTTATTCGTGTGAGGTCTATATTTCCTTGCGTAACAAGAGCTTTGCAACACCACTGTAACTGCCGGTAATGTCCTGCTCTAATTGATCCCAAATTATAATTGGGTGGGGGGAAACAGATGTGAAAATCGCAACAATAATTTATGATGTCTACGAGGTATTGCACCTCTCATAACTTCACATAATAAAAGAACTATAGTTAATGTACATATTACTATCATCGTAAGCACACATGTACACAACAGATTCAATGTCCGAAATCTAGCAAAAATAAATGAATAAAAAATATTTACCTACGTTTCATGTGATTTTGTCAAGCAATTGTTAATTTCTTGCTTACAGTTTATCAATGTCATATAGGTGCACAATCCTTTTTGTGCAAATATTTATGTTTGCTCATTTTTAGAGACAAAACAGTAAGCCTAATCAAATAGACAATATATTTCATTTGTGTGCATTATTTTAAATATATAAAGCTTTTTATGATTTAATTCTCAAACGAGTGTGAGTACATATATCGACATTGAAGTAAAATGGGCAGCTTAAATTTTTCTCATCAGTTTATTATTACTTCCATGGGGCTAGTAGTCAGAAGAAAAGTACTGCTGCTGGCGTTGTGAGTTGAATATGACTACTGTACGTACTGTACGTATGACCATGTGATAAAAAAACGCATGAGGCGTCTTCGGAATGGTGTGGCGTTTTAAGATATTGTTCATACGTACATTTTTTTCATGGTGAAAAATTCATGATTTAATAAAATATAGCATGCTTCATCTGCTTTTTACTTTGAAACGTCCCAACAACGAGCTCTAAGATAGCTGATGGGAAAAGCGCGCCAATGAACACTGAACCAGGATCTATTTTTAGAAGGCGCTCTTTTACCATTTCCATATGCATGAGTGCATTGTCTACGAGTGATAAAGAAGGAATCCGAATTGAGAAATGTAAAGCACTTGAAAAAAAAAGGTTTTTTAAACGAAAATTTGATGGTATTAATTCTTAAAGAAAAAAAACGGATAAACGCTAAAAAATAGAAGTGGGTAAGAATATTACTTTTGCATTACATTCATTTCATTTGCTTTATGCTCATGTCACATGAAACTGGTGTGACCTAACAACAAAGCACATGCTCTTTACTTCTTTACTTAATTCTATTACACACATAAGTATACCTAAGTTTGCTCGTAAACACTTCAACCCGATTGAGATTGTTTCATGGAAGACGGATATTGTGTCTAGTCAGTATTTCAAAAGACTAACAAAGAAAGAAAGAGCAAATGAAAATCGCATTTTCAAAGGGCAGTTGAAATGAAAACAGTATGTAAAGTAAAGGCCAATCACATATTTATGTGACAAGGAATGCATTAACGACATTAGACGCATGAGTATCCATTGTGCTTCTCTATGCTTTTCGAAATTTTCTATTGATCTTCAAAAAATTGGCGGAACTTGGAAACTGCACACAATAGCGATCCTAACAGGTTGTAACTGGTTCAAGGAAGAAATGGTCGTGAAGCACGGTTGACTTGCCTGCAAAGCTCAATGATTAATCTACGTAATTCCAGCAATTAAAATGCTCATGTAACCCTGAATGAAGTTAAGAAGTGAATGAACTTGACATAAGCCGGATGCCGAAATCGTCCCATTAAATAAAGTAGGAACGAGTAAATCTTGCACGCTAGTGATAAGTGTATCCTTCCTTGACTTTGATGATGAATAATGCAAAGACGGTTTTCATTGAGCTGATAAGCACGTTCCCATCACTGGGACACTTTGTATAAGATATGCTGGAACGCTATGTTTACGTACTTTAATAGAATTAAGTACATCAAATAATTGGAATACCTACTTTCATAATTTTTGGCTGACCAGAATTGGCAAACCACACTGACCAGTCTGAAATAAGGATTAATGGATTTGACTAGAAAATATTTTACTGAAAAAATCGATTTCTGTTACGAGAAACGAAAAATACATAGATATTGAAATTCCTTATCCATCCGTAATTGGCGATAGAAATGAAATTCCATCACCCATCTAATCTAACTATTCAAAAGCAAATTGAAAGGTTTGAAATATATGCAATGCAATAATAAACCTCTACCAAAATATCAAGTGGAAAAAATGCAGAGGAAAGACACGAGAAAAATTACTACAAAGATTCGATCGGCTTATGTACTTATTTTCTTTCACATCAAAAATATATTAAAACGACCATAAACTAGATAAAGTTCTTATCCTATGACTCCACTACATTAATATTTATATTTTCCTAAGAGGAAAGGAGGGAGTTTTTGGCGTAAAGTCAACACGACTCATGAAGATGACGGGGTTTTTCTCCTGGCGGAGGAGTTAATGTTAAGAAAACATGAATGGCTTTTCGATTGCAACCAAACCATACGACGTTGACGTTGTTGTTCGCAAGTGATTTTTTCCTCAAGAAATAGGAAAGTAATGAAGGAGCAAAACGGGACTGTGTTTAAACAGCAGAAAAATGCCTCATAGACAAAATTGTGATAATATTATAAAGAGTACCATCGTATTATTTACCACTGAATGCCATGCCGTCGTCACCACGTTTGTGGTGGTGTCGCGTATTTTTTGCAAAGGTTTCCACACTGGTTAAAGTATAATATATGAACTATAAAATTTGAATAGTTCTATGAAATAGGAACCAAAGGCAGAGCAGGAATACAGTCTAGACTTGGTTTAAAGAATACTTTAAGACGATCTTTTCACAGGGGTGACTCGAGATGCATTGCATACTCATTCGTTACTGGCGAGAATTATCTATTAGAATTATGTAGTAATCGTTGAGATAGGAACAACTTTATTTTTTTATCAGGAGTTAAGACTAAATTCATGAGTAATAGACTTAAGTAAATTTAATGCGAAGTTTTATTACTCTAAAAAACGCCTGCGATACCAAAGACAGCTGCATGTCGGACTCGTACTGGAGCGGAGAGGCCATGGAACAATGAACAATTGGCGTGCAAGAAGGCACGAAAGAATTACTTTTTCACTAAGTGCGAAAATTGCATTAAAGTTACGTCTTGTTTGCGTGAATTATGAGGTGCATCTGGAGGGAATATGAATTGCTAAAAATGAAAGTGCCATTTTAAAATACCATCAACCCGTGCCGTGGATAAACAGAAGGGAACGGATATCTAATATATATGCGGTTTTACATATACAATAAAAGTCAATTTTTTTTAAGAATGGTTGGTTACCTACTTTCTATTACGATTTATGGCAAGGACTCTTGACTTGGTCATGAATATGAACTTTGAAAACCAGTGTAGAATCAGAATCAATTTTTTGAAACTTGATTGATTGATAAAATGAAAATTCGAAACGGTTTTGAAGCAAAAAAACCTTGGTATTCAATGTTTTCATTTGAATTTCACTCATTTCGTAACTTTTTTTATGTATTGTATAATTCTTTACCAAAAGTTAATGCATACGTACTTAGATGTACGTGTTGCACAACAAAACTTAAACGAGACAAGGAAAATTGCCCTTTGTTTTTAATACATATCCTCCTATGAGTCATGTAAAACTCAACCTTGAAACATAAAAGGAAGCTTTTTCATCAACTTAATGCAAACCAAATAAAAAACATGATGTGGCACTTCATGCCTTACCAATGCAATATGAGATACATGAAAAGTTCACTTAAACTATTGGAAATGAATTGGGATGTATCAAATAAAAAGAATTGTCATATTTCGTCGTATGTAATGTATTGCCGTGCAATGGCAAATTGTGTGAACTTCATTGGGAGCACGCCTCCGGAATCAAATCATTTTTATTACAAAATGAAAACGGGAAGAAAATAAAAGGACCATAAAACCAAAGTCATGAATTTTCACATTTTTATGAGTATGACATGCATCGGGGATCAAATAAAAGAAAAAAAATGTAGGAATTAATTCCGAACGTCTGGGATATTAGTTCTACTAGTTTCAGGGCTTAAAAGTATCGATTGATTTTCCCTCACGAACAAGGTCAATTTTTTTTCCATAAAAAATGCATTGCTAATGGAAAAATGACTGAAAATGAAATCATTGAAAATGAAATGACTTGACAATACAAAAAATAACGTAAACTTGACTCCGTTTAGTCAGAATGGGTTTAACAGAAAAAATTAGTAAAGTGAGCATATGAAACATTGAAAAATAAGTATTAAGTGGAATTAAGGTGAATTTCGTTTTCCTTTCCCAGCATTATCACAAGTATTTAAAAACTATTTGTAAAAACGTTCTGTGATAATACTTAGACCGCAGATGCATGGAAGGAGGTGTGTAATGGATTGCATGGGACCATTAGTAACTCTATTTCACTGCGTTTTAATTTGTAACTGCATCTTGAGTAAAAGTAGGTATAAAACAGCATTGCTTTCATGGATATATGTAAGTATGTGACTATGACCAAGGCGACAAAACCACATATGATGTCGGTAATGGAATTCTAAGCCTTTAGACATGACAAAATTAGTGGGTCGGATGCAGTAATTTTCGAAAACCTCAATTTCGTTTTCCTTTCCCAGCATTATCACAAGTATTTAAAAACTATTTGTAAAAACGTTCTGTGATAATAGACCGCAGATGCATGGAAGGAGGTGTGTAAAAATGGATTGCATGGGACCATTAGTAACTCTATTTCACTGCGTTCTAATTTATAACTGCATCTTGAGTAAAAGTAGGTATAAAACAGCATTGATTTCATGGATATATGTAAGTATATGACTATGACCAAGGCGACAAAACCAGATATGATGTCGGTAATGGAATTCTAAGCCTTTAGACATGACAAAATTAGTGGGTCGGATGCAGTAATTTTCGAAAACCTCCTTTCAGATTACGTCTTTTAGTTTTTAGTTAAATATTTTTTATGAGATTATGCAAGACAGATGACTTATTCAGGAATTTAATAATAAATTTCTTCGATAAGCCATGTCGAGCAACATTTGCTTGTCACGATTGTTATTACTTATTTGAGCGTTTGGTTTTACCAAATGTTGACACTATTACAAAGGAAGTGATTCATTAAATTATTTAAGAATTATAATATTTCATTGATCGCTTCTATAAACTTACTAGATATCAACGAATAACAGACTATTTACTCTGACGATAAGTATAGTATGATAAAAAGTAACATGTATTATTTACACTGGCTGTTTTGGACCAAGCATTTAATAAAATCGTAACGGCTTTGTAATTAATCACATATTTTGAATTTGACCTTCGCATTCGAAGAGGTTGAGTCATAATGCCTGATCTGATAGGAAGCTGTATAAAATGCATTGCTTCATTCTATTCATGCGTCTCAAAATACCCCACAAAATGAAAGTACCTACTCGTTTAAAACATTGCAGAGATAAATACTCATTCACGAACCTCACGAATCATGCGATTTTAAAAGCATTAAGTTTTGACGTTCGTTCCAAAAAAAATCAGGGTACGCGCGAACTCATAATTAATTTCTTAAGATTTATGATCCCCTATTACCATATAGGATCCCATTCTGGTTGATGCTTGCCAGTTGCGGTTTCTATTCTATAAATTTCGCTAATAATAATAATGTCTAGAAGACACCAATGCAATGAATTCACAACCGGTAATTTCCTTTCCCTCCTGTTTAATACGTTTGTTGTGGAAATTAAGCACGCTTATCGTTAATCGGAAACAAAGTTCAGCATCTGCCCATCCGACTGAAGAAGACTGGTGTGTGTGGTATATGATGTTTTTGGTCGTTTTTGAGTCATTACCCCAAATTTCTTCACAAATGCACCCCTTATTATATTATGACTAGGTATGTGCATAGTACATTCCTCACTGGTATATATGCGAACTGCCAAATCCGGACATTAACTTACGCTTGCCAAAACTATTCTTGATGTTAATGTTGATTCTGAAAATCTGGGCTTTGCATTCATTTGGTATGAGATGATGAATGAAAGGATAAAATGTACAAAGTACAAATCCGATTTACACAATAGGACTAAACGTCCGCCTGCTTTTAAAGGAGACAGTTTGGGCTAACTAATTACACCTAACCACTTCTACGTGCTACGTAGGACCAACTGAAGTATATGAATCCAGTCAAGCTAGCCAAAGCCAAACGTGCAAACCAACCAAACTCTAATTATTTAGCTATTTAAAAAAAAATTCTTACCTCCGGTCAGCACAACCCGGTAGATCTTTTTTGGTCTGTTATTCTCAGAATCCAAGGTTTTAATGAAATCTTTTCTGCAGGGGACATCGCACAAGTCCTTGATACTCGGGTGAAAGTGGAGAAAACCATTTTTCAAAGATGGGCTCTCAGCATCTGGTCCAATCCCATTGGCCAATTCCTCGTCACACTCTTCCGCAATGTTCTCCCCATGGGGCAACGAAGTTGGTTGACTATGACGTCGGATTGTCTCCAATGCCGCTCCAGCTCCCCCGTTACATACCCCGTTCGTGGAATGTTCTTTATCGTTCCTTGTTTCCTCTTTGACATTATCTGCAGTTGCGAAAACCAAAACCTGTTCCTTTGCAAGCTCAAGGTTTTGCTGCTTCATCGTGAGGTTCTCGGATGTAACTGTTTTTGCCGTGTTCTGCTTGTTCTTCATCTTTTCATTGAAAATACTGCAGGTGTTTGCCGAGGATGAGATCTTCACAGAGTGATTACTTAATAATGGCGTTTTGCTAGTTATGATTTTTCCGCTTTCGTCTCTATGAGGCATTATTTAGAATGTGTATGCTAAACAAAGGTAAATTGTTCTATTTTTAGCTTCGTTAAGTAATTTCCTAAGAACAATCAATTTTGTCGAAATTTAAAGGGACACAATGAAAGAAAAAGTGTATACGTTCTTAAAACAGATAATAATAGAACAATACCAATTAGCCTCGTTCTCTAAAAACAATAAAATAATATGTACAGGTAGCTTGTGTATTTCGTCGAAGAGACCCCGTGTGTCATACAAACGTCACCGACTCTGACTCAGGTATGGAGTATAATGAATGGGCGAATTTTACTTTAAACGTATACATGCTAAATTGAAATTTGAGAGGTGGTTAATTTCTTCGAAAGAAATAATATTATTTTTACTGGGACTTAATTGCTATAAAGAGGAGCTCAATGAAAAGATTATCAACTTGCGCCGTAATGTAAAATAATGTACGGGTATATATATTTATAATAGAGCTACCTATATTTGCTCACTAAAACACTAAAAGGTTTCCAAGTGGCCTCGACTGAATTCTATGTACTGTCTCTTGTGACAATCAAACACTGAGGTCATACTTCCCCCCAATTTTAGCTTCCTATCACGTTAATATTAAGAATCGAGAGATATTATTGCTGAAGTGATTTGGCTGACAATTCATTATTTACGGATGTTTTAATTATAATAGGTACTAAATAGAGTAAATATTTCTGCACTTTTCCCCCTAAAATATCACAATAAAAATTTGACCAAGGGAGAGTGACTCTGGCAAACAGAGATGAAAATTTTGATGATGACTGGTTTCCAATTATTAAAAAAACTTAGCACGCGGTAAGACGAAGCAAAGTAATGTCTACGCATCGATGAAGAGTGGGGACAAGACTAGGCACGGAAGGTAAAATAGAGAACACTGATGTGTTTCCTTTTAATGGAACTATGAAACCAAAAAGAAGATTCTCAAGGTATATCGAATTGGAGGAAAATACTCCATCCGAACGAGTCCAGAGGAGAAATGGAAGTGAGAGAGGAATGAAGGACTTAACGGAGGATATACCGTTATTCTATTCTGAACCAACAGGCTGAAAAGAGGAAAGCATGTGAAGACATGGAAAGCGGCGAATAACCAAGTGGAGGATTTATACGTGGAATTGGAGCTCTCTCCTCTTCTTGATGAGACAAAAAAAATTATATGATGATGGCGATATACATGTGCATGGAAAAACGAAACCCGCTGCATGAAATGAAATAAGTAAATGCAAGCTTTTCCTTTTATCCTTAGAGTGTTCACCATAAACCGAGCTTCGCGATCGTGTCTTATGGCTTAAGTCAAACACTTTCTTCTCGCTTAGACTAGAAGTAAGTATGAAGCATCGTCTTCCCCTCTAACGTCGTATAAATTCGTTTCGTTGTGACGAAAATTGCATGTGAGCTTGCTGATAGGCAAGCACTCTTCTTCGGATTCTGTTCGAGAATCATCGTTGGAAGGAGAAAGAATGTTGCACGTTGTCGTAGATTAGGTTTAGGTATTCCGAGGCCTATATAAGGCAAAGTTGAGGTTATGTAACACAATGCTGAATTTGTGAGATGGAATTTTACCGTAATAGATTGAATACAGTATGAAATCAAGAACAAGGTGTAGAGTAAGTATTTCATGCTTTCCTATATGTATTGAATAGTGCCATGTCTCCCAACCAGCGTTTTTTTAAAATTCAATTGGAACTGTGAAACATTTGTGACCTGTTCCTTCTTTTATGAGTGACCAAACTCAAACTAGTCCACGACCAACTACAATGCCGTCTGATGGAGTCCCAAAAGTAGTTTCATTTTGATCATAAATCTACACATTCGCTCACCCTGCTCTTTCTTGGTCACTCATTCATGAATCATCAGATTTTTTAGAGAGTTCGCAGAAATCAAATAAAAAAGCAAAGTTGTTAAGACAGTCATTCAAACAAAGCCGGAAATGTAAAAAAAAACACAAAAAAGTGTATAAAATGTTTAGAATATTATTCGTTGTATCTCAAATCTCGATTCCCATTATCCTTCACAGAAAATTGTTCGTTGCGCTTTATCATTCCAATGAAAGTCATACCAAGTTGAATAACTGACAAGAGTTTCCACAGTCCGTTTTAATAACTAATGACCTATCACAAGCTATGTTCCAATGTAAAAATCAACAATTAGCACTGCCGTTAAAATTTAACTACTTTTCAAACGAAAAGACACTTCTCCGCAGGCCCGTGCGACTTAAAGAACCTATGTATAGTATGAACTCAAATAAAGACGGATGAACTGGATTAAATGAATACTCGTTGGGAAGCTCAGTTTTGTATGTATGCATATACATAAATGAAAAGCTTTCATATCGTAAGGCTTGTTTGCAATATAACATGAAACAGCAATTATTAATGGCGCTGGTGTGAGTAAGTACGTGCTCATAACTCCAGACTCTGGAGTCCAGAGACTTCTTAAATGAAATGAACCAGGGTACGATTTCATGGAAAACTTTCCTTCCTATCTAAAGTCAGTGGTGGGAGAGACGTATTATTTACGGAATGAGAACTGAGAACAGTACATCTATGAATTCATGTCTTACGGGGTCACCTGAGACACTTGTCTCGATCTCTGGATGGGTTAAGTTCATGCGTTGGCAATATAAATGAATCACTCAAAGCGTTCTTACATGCACACCTAGCATTCCTAATAGGAATTTCCTATCCTAAGCTTTGAGAAATCAACGTCCTTGACATTTATGACTAATTCAGGTTCACCAAGAGGAACTTCAAAACAGAACACAAGAATTTTTTCGTGTTGAACTAAACGACGAAGACTGAATAAAACAAAAAACTTTTGATATTGACTTAAAATTTAAAAAAAAAACAACATAAATTGTATTTTATTTAATGAATCACACTCACATTTATTTAATAATTAGAAATAATTGGGTTAATCCCTGATATGAAATCAGCATAACAAAACCCCTAAATGAAAGTTGGAGCTGTTTTTAACGGATAACATGATGATAACTACTGCAGCGTTTAATACGAGAAACTTAACTTATTAGCAGGCAGCTTGACTTTGATTTGACCGTCTATATATCTGCGCAGATGATGACTCTCATGACTCTGGCAAGACAAGACGTCACCAATCGTCCAATGGAACAAATTATACTCCTTTTGAGGATGCCAACTAACTAATCTGCTATAATTTTTCAGTAATTCGGACAACTATCTGTACTAACAGCAGAAGTAGAAGCATCAATTGAAATTCCTTCATGCCAGAAGATATGGCTTACGATAGTTCATTTAAAAGCCCTTTAGAAGGCTGTAATTTGTATATTTTTTTAAAATTCCAACTGCAAGCGGAAACAGGAGGTTGAAACGTTTTCCAACGCAGCCAGTGACATTCATATGAGCGCAGCAGTTAAGTTGATGTGCTGTGCTTATTTCAGGTTAGAGAACTATTATGCATGAGACATTACGGAAGCTGAGATGTTTAGATACAATTCTGTCGTAGTTATTTGAAACCTATTTCTGTAAGGGACAGGGCAAATGATACGTCCTTGAGATTAATTTTAGTAATATGAAGCATTATTTGCATTACTTCTCATGACAATTATCCATGATTTTCTTCTAATTTCTTCTTCTTTGAAAATAATATTCAGATACAACGCTGGTTAGGTTTTGATGGACATCGAGATTTTATGACGGTGGCATTGCCTGGGCCTTGTTTTGCGTTAGCACTGTCAGCACCAATTTGCTTTGTTTACAATTCGTTTCGTATTGCCGATAAACGTACATTGGTATGCATATTTAGCTAGAAATTGACTGGAAGTAAAGTATACGTCCAAGCTCGACCCCTGGGTTAGTCGGATTTGGTTGCGGTTGCGGGAGTGATGAATTAGTTGAATCAGAGAAAATATTGATTCCATTCATGCATTAACATCTGGAAGGGGGATTGACCTCGTCTCGTCAACAAAGAGAAACATTGAAATGCTGCAGCACAGTAATGCTGCCACCTGCATCCATGACCCGCACTCGACCCACCCTGTCCCAGACTGAGGACGTTCTATGTCTTATATGTTGATTTTTAATGTTTTGTATGTATATTTGGTAATATAATGTATTTACAATGAAAATGAATCCACGGAATTCAAAATTGAACCTTACTTTTTAATACATTACCAGTAGGGGAGATATATATAAGTTGGATTTGGATTTTGGGTCACTACTTTAAGGTATTTTTTTTTCGTCCTACAGATTGGTGGTACTACTGTTACCAGAATTAAATCTTAATTGAGATTTAGCAACGACAACATGATTAACTTGTCGTATAAAAGAATGGCAGTGAACTTACAACTGTGTGAAGTTGGTTATTAATTGTTTATTTAAGTCAAGTTTATTCGTGAAATAACAGTGAATAAAAAAGAATGAATAGCACTGAAGTGATAAGGAAATGGCACAAATGCCATCGATTAATTTCATTGCCAGTGACGCATGTAACATTATCTAACGATTTTCTTTCACAGTTTCTTATGTTTGATGTGACATGATGATTCATGTCTTGTCTTCAGATTTTATGAATTTATTAAACACGTACTTAAACATCGCCAAAATGCCCGTCTGTTATGATTGCGGGTTTTTTAACATTAGTAGTTGGGCGAGACCCAATGAATGCTATTGTGACTCGGGTTCCACGAATTCGATGAGCCTCGAATTACAAGTATCGACACCATTTCCAGGTACGTTTTTAGTAATATTTTTCGAGAATTCATTGGCGTTAAAGCATTGAATGAAATGAGGGAAGTGCGCAAAATACTGTTCTTTTTTATATCGACGTGTCGTATTACATTATGTCGTCACGTGCGGTTCCATCAAAGGCTTAAAATGAGTTATCGGTCCGTTATTTTTCGCAACTCTCTTCCTTTCCATCTGCCTTCAGTCTGAAAAATAACTTTTCGGCTTTCAAAGGATTGATTGAGCGGAAATCTGTTAGTGTGTGTGCGACTTTGGCGGTATAGTGTAACACAGGGCACGTATCACGGCTAAAATACGGCAAATTTGTTTGTGCTTGCTCACCGAGTCTTTTCTGAATAAAAATTTAGCTTCTGCTGTAAGACGAAAAGGGCGCATCAGCTTAGAAAAGTCCAAAAAAGAAGATAAAGATAAGCTCAAACTTTGTTTCACAAAAGCAGCATTCCCGTGTACTATGGAATTTTGATTCTTGAATCTATCTGGAAAGCAAAAGCTACAAAAAAACCTTCTGTTGGCCCTTCTTTCACAAACGAAAATTCAGTCAGTCGAGTCGTCAGGCCTGTAAACATTATTTTCCCCATCCTAAAATAATCTGACTGAATGTAAAATGCTTTGTCTTAATCTAAAACACCAAGTTTCGTGTGCATGCTTGCTGCGCAAGAGGCATTTCATGCACCACAGATTCGGCTACTCTTGCTATTTTTTTCGGGCCATTCAAACTGTACGTGTAAGAAAACTTACATAGATTTGCATTCACGCCTATGAAGATAATTACATTTGTTTTAATTAATTGCTTCCAAGCAAATTAGGTTTTCAGTTGAAACTTTGTGTTTTAGTTTCAACTTCAATTTCAACGGGAAAAGAATTTAGGCATGTGTGACGCGGCTGTGGCTTGTGAATGGCCCAAGCCAAATAACATGGAGAAAAAATGCTACTGGTCTCGCATCTCGTGATCCTCTATCTAGCTAGCTAGAGTCCTAGACCAGACGCATTAACATTAACGAAACGAAAAACTAAAAGCACTTTTAAAGCATTGCCAGTACAGGGAACACTTGCATTTACATATCGAACTTGAACATTGTCCAGCTGTAAGAGGTAACCATCATCATCATCGTCATCATGTTAACTTAAAAATTTCTTTTGTTTCTAAGAAACTTTGTCGAATATTTTTTAATTTTTATTTTTCAAACTTGGGACAAGACGAAGATTTAATTTCCAAACTGACATTAATTGATATTGGCTAGGTAGCATTGGATGTAAAGTGAAGGAAAAAGTGCTTTTAGATTGAGAAAAGATTTCATAGTGATAGTCTTTGTTTTGAATACGCCAACTTTGTAGCACACGCACTTTTTGTATTTACTTTTCTTAAAGCTGATGATGAGAGCCCTGTAACCGTAGTATGTAATGAAAAATCCAGTTAAAAGCGAAATTTGCAACTACACCTTACCACCTACTGAACAACACGGTGTAGGTTTAGCGAGTAATGAAGATGGGTGAAGTGGTGGAGGACGCCAACACCCGTCACCAGCACCTTCAGGTTGCGTCAGCAGTAGTTGTGGAAGATGAGGATGAGGACGACGCTGAAATTGTACGGGAGGCGAGGGACTACCTCGAAAATTTAAACGGCATCGCTTTGTTACCTTTGCATTTCTTGAAAAATGAATGCCGTGACACAGACGCCTCCACCACAAACCGCATTTCATCATCTTCATCTGCAGACAGGAGCAGCAAAAGCAAACAAATTAACCTATTTAAGCAAATATTGCCCAGACACCTTGATCGCAAAAGGCGAATTTTAAACCGAAAGTATTTGCTCGCTCTTAAGCGGACTCCCGCTATTGGTGGCAACCAACTTCCGATCTTGAAGGCGAGGAAAGAGTTTGAGTTGAGATTTTTGGAGGCTGCGTACGTTAGAAATGTTCTGTTTGAAATTTTACCTCATGCATCTTCTCCAGTATCCGGATCTTCTTCAGCGTCATCATCGGTTGTTGTTTCGAATGAGTTGTCGCCATCACTATCTGCACCAAATTCCGTGGTGTTATCTCTTTCTTCTCCCCTCTCGAGTAACAATAAATTCGACAGTGTGTCCGTCGAAAGTAATGAACGGAGTAGTAATAAAGCTTCGAGTAGTGGTTACAGTATTAACGTTAATCATCATAAACTCACAGAGAACAATGAAAGGACGTTTCCTGGAGTCAGTGTTCCTCCTCTACTTGAGCCCAGTGTTATTTCCCAGTTTAATAATGTCTGGTACGACTGGCTCAGACAAAAAGCCATGAACGATCGTGACCACGAGCATCTCATTAAAATTAGTTATGATAAATATCGTATAAATGATTCACGCAGACAATATCTTACTAAAAAGGCCGAAGAAGCCGGCGTCGCAAAAGCAAAAACTAATGACAGCAAAATTACAAGTGCTGGAGTTCTAAGTACTACTACTAGTGTATCTACGTTGTCGTCCTCTCCGTCACCGATCCCATTGACTGAAAACTCGAACAGTGGAAATAACAGTAACAATGCGAACAGTTATAGTAACAGCAGCAGTAGTGGTTCCTCTTCTTGTATTAACACCAATAGTACGATCCCTCCTATTGGTGATGGTGTGAGCAGAGGCGACGACGCGAAGTCTTCCTCTCCACCGGCATCTGCGCCATCAGCAAATGTTGTTGACAGCATACCGAAACTAAACGATAATGATTCGATTAGCAAAAATGCATCTCCACTTTTGGTTCCTGTAGTTAGTGGTTGTGGTGCTGATAGTAGTGCAGGGATTCCCAAAGTTTCCGTGGTGGAAAACACACTTAATAAGAGTTCTCTTGACGCTTCGAGTAATAATAATTCGACAGAGCCACAGATGAGGCCGCGATCTCTGAACAAGACTTCGAAGGAGGATAAGAAGGCCAAGAATAACACTGCACCTGCCGCTCTTCACAACAACGTCGAGGACGCGAAAGGCCACGGCGTTGTTGTGAAAGAGGAAGCGGCAGTTGTTACGGAAAAAGGCAGGAGGTCGAGAAAGGCTTCGGCCGTAGCGACGGCGGCAGCTACCGCCTCGTCGGTAGTAGCAGTAGTCTCGGTCTCCGATTCCTCTAACAAGGTCGGCCTTGGTGTCGTCAGCTCAAATGATAGCGACTTAAGCGTAAAATCTGTGATTAATGAAAATACGGACTCATCTTCTTCTTCAACTAGTACGAGTGTTAGTAGTAGTAGCACTTTCAATGATAACAATGTCAGTATTTTGCGCACTCCCTCCAATGCAGGAAATCCTAAACAATCTAAGCACGACACCTCCTCTGGTTCAGGTAACAACTCTAGTTCGAACGACGCAACAATTTCTGTTGCGTCTTCCAGCAGTGGAAATATAAACCATGGCAGCGTTAAAAGCAATAAACGGTACTCATCGGGTCCAAAAGCTCCCAAAAAGTATTCCGAAAAGATGAAGGCTGAGGCCTCTGTCTTGCAGAGGATTTCTGAACTTCAGAAGGAGGGTATGTGGTGGGAGAAGAGACTGCCTAAGGTATGCGAGCCTCCAAAAAATAAGTCACATTGGGACTACCTAATAGAGGAAATGACATGGATGTCATCAGACTTTGTCAATGAGAGGAAATGGAAGCGGGCGGCGGCGAAGAAAGTAAGTCTTGTTTAGTTATACTTGAATCAGTTGTATACTGGATTAGTTTTTTAATTACATTTATTGGGAAATTTGCTAGTGTGCACGAATGATAGAGAAGCACTTCCACGAGAAAGAACAGAAACGCCAGAGGGCCGAGAAGGAAGAAGAACAGAGAAAGAGGAAAACAGCAGCATCTATAGCAAAACTAGTTCGCCAATTTTGGTCAAACGTTCAGACCGTTGTAGAATTCAGAGAGCAAACCATAATCGACAGCTTAAGAAAACAAGCGTTGGATCAGAAGCTTAGCTACCTCGTCAATGAGACAGAGAAATACTCGGAGATTGTTGCGCAAACTTTCACCGCCATTGCTAAAAAGACTGGAATTGAGAATGGAGACGGGCTGAATGAGGAAAGCAAAGCGTCTGACACTTTCTCCGTGACATCCTCGAAACAAGCCTCACTAAAGGAGAGTGCAGCCAGTTCCCTTCCTGTTAATGAGGATGATGTCGAGTTTGTACCTCCCAGTGACTCTGAATCTGATGTCGATGACACAATCGCAGAGGAGGAAGCCAAAGGTGAGAACCCTGACTATGATAACGAGCTGGAGGAACTGGAGGCTGAGAACAACATGTCCGTAGAAGAACTAAGAGCAAAATACGCCAAATATCTGAATAACCCACAAGCGTTTGAAGAAGATGAACCGAAACCCAAGCAGAAAAAGCCAGAACCTAGCGTTGTTACTAGAGGCAGGGTAGTCGGGGGACGTCAGCTTCGAGGAAGAAAATCTGTCAAGGTGCCCGAGTCCGATTTGGAGACCGATGTTGATAACGAGACTCCTTTGACCAGTAGTGAAGAGGAATCACAGGACGAAGATGACGGGTCCGATGAAAAGGCAAATGACGAAGATTTGGCATCTCTTCTTAAATCTATTTCGTCCCCAGATGCAGATAAAATGCAAAAGAATACAGAGGAGGAGACGAACAAATTGGCAGATCTTGCTGAATCGTTTCAGCCAAAGGGTTATACATTGTCATCAACCACCGTTGTAACAACTGTTCCCCATCTTCTCAAACATTCGTTGAGAGAGTATCAGCACATTGGATTGGACTGGTTAGTCACCATGTACGATAAGAGGCTGAATGGGATCCTCGCTGACGAGATGGGTTTAGGTAAGTTTTGCCGAAATTATGGAACTGGAGATGTTACTTCAAACCACGTTCATAAATAATAATGGTTTGTGATACGAGTTTATCATGCGTTTCTATTAAATAACTAAATAATAGATTTACGAATGTGTTTCTTTGCATTCTAATAATCGGCTTCTTATTTATTTTCTAGGTTCTTCGCCCTTTCATTTTGCGTCGAATGAAATCTGAAGTAGAGAAGCAATTGCCTCAAAAGTACGAGCATGTTGTAATGTGTTCTCTATCAAAACGGCAGCGTTTTTTGTATGAAGAATTTATGTCGCGAGCTAAGTAAGTAAAATAACACTCACAAAATTTTGCAGTTCAAGCAAATTTACTTAATTATGGTAATAATAATTTCTGTGCAGGACCAGGGATACTTTGAACACAGGGAATCTTCTTAGTGTGATAAACGTGTTGATGCAACTCCGGAAGGTTTGTAATCATCCCAACCTATTCGAACCTCGGCCAATTGTCTCTCCGTTCCAAACCGGTGGTATAAGTTACTCTGTTCCATCACTAGTTTGGGACGCCCTTATGGACCGCGCTGAAAATTCTTTTGTAAGTATGAGCATTAAATAACATAGCAACAATCTGTATGTTTATTATAATACCAGGTTTTATAATTTAGTGCCAGTACTTTCCGCTGTTTAATGTTTCAAATCCAAGAACGACATATACTGAGAATGATGCAAAAAGTATTGGAGAGCTGACGCCATTATTTACGTATAAGCCAGAAGAGGAAAGACGATACGTGACCATTGATGTCAGTCAAATGGGAGATATGAAGCAGCCACCTGCGAAACGGTTTAAACGGATTGTGAATGTAATGAAGAATGAGCCACCACCCTGCCCGCGACTACAAAAACCTTTGACATTTTTCATGTCTACTGGTAAACCTGATAAAATTCTTAAAGATTCTGAGTTTGTGGATTGTCTTAAACGAGATGCTGTGCAGAAGCAAGGGCCTCCTATAAGGGTGAGTTACTAGTATTACGTCCTCATATTTCCATTTCTGTAAATACATATTCGTTTTATGTTTTACAGTCATTGAGTGCGTGTAGTGAGTACTGACTAATCTAATCAATCGGTTATGAATTATTCTAACGAATTATATTGATTCTTAGACGCAGAATAAAGAGAAACACAAGGAGAATGAAGGGCCTCATAAGAAACCTGATAACAACAGAGGTCAAAATAAATCCGGTTCTGGTGGAAGGGTTGAGCCTTTACCTGTGGAAACATCAGATTCTGAGAACGAAGGTTCTAGTAGTGGCAGCGGCAGTGATGATAGCGACTTTGAGGAAGTGGTTGTTATGCGTAAGCGAAAAGCTCCAGTTCCTAGACTTAATATTTCAACGCGGTTGCAGTTAATGGGGTGTACCATATCTGAGTACGAACTAGTAAGTGCATTTTTCTTGTATCATGTATTAACTTATGCGTTTTCCTAATCTTTGGGACATCAAAGTATTTCATTTTGATGATCTTGACAAATGGGAAATAGATTAATTTCTGCCTAGAACTGACCTGTCAGGGAAATCGTATGCTCTGATGGGATCATATGAGCAGTACAAACAAAAACTGAAGTCAGTAGGCAAATACTAAGATTTATTATTTTCGTTGTAGAATTATATTCAAATTCGGAAATTGCAAGATCGGCAGACAGTAGTGGAAAATTTAAATAAGGTCAATTGGGCACGATGCTGCGTAAACACGTTTGTGAACCGGCAACTGGTTGAGAAATGCCAGGTTGTAGGCGCTCTTCCTCCTTTAAGACTGACTAGCAAAAGAACTGGAATCCGGGTACATGGACAGCGATGGGAGAAGTCACTTGACTATGCAAATTGTGGCTATTACAAGTATGGCGTGGATGAAATAATGCGAATCATTCGTATTCGTGAAACACGTCCAGAGCTGTTTAACCATCCACTAATAATGTGGAATATTACTAAGCATTTGGACTCGCTTATCCTCACTCCATCTGACAGGGTGCAGAAACTAATGGATATATTAACCCGCTATATCATGTATATCCCTGCTGTTAGCGCTCCATCCTTAACGAAGCAATTATATCGACCTTCCACATCATACCATTACTTGAAGTACTTGAACGAGGTTGATGAGTACAGGACACGGTTTTCAATGGCTTCAGACATCATTCATCCTATCACTTCTAGAATGCTGACGCAGTTCCCCGATCCTCGATTGATTCAGTATGATTGTGGAAA
>JAHZMX010005529.1:0-10632 GCA_027743895.1 Seira musarum
AGCTGTTCATTCATTTCCTTTGTTGCTATCGTGTAGGCTTGCTTGCGCTCAACTGTCACTAGCTAAGTAGATCCTAGTATACTTTTCACGGGTTCGGTTCGGTGCAGGATATTAGACGGCAGGTTTAAAATTTAAAAAATGAGATTATTTTTGTCATTCACATCGGAAATTGCCTTCCAGAGTCGAATACAAGTGTGACATACTTTTGAATTCCCATTAAATTAGTTACTTTGATGTACCAATATATAGACTGACTTATTGAAATCACCCAAATTCTTGCAATAGTTCAACAAGTGACCGGGGTCCAAGACTTCAGAAAGCAACTTCTTTATGCGTCAAACAGCCATTACTTCAGTCCTACCCTTACTATCTCCAGTTGAAGAACTGAAACTAGAGCAATTATTTTACGAAGACTTCTGTTGAAATGTTTTGTCGGAATTGCAAATGCAGCGTTACATGTTTCCATCTAATCCGAGCAATAAATAAAGAATATTTGAAAAAATATAACACCGGAATTCACGATTAGCAGTATTTTTTAAATTTTATTCATTGAATGACTACAGACTATTTCATAATGAAACACAAGTAATCTTCTCTTCGTCATTGTCCTTCCATAAATGTAAAATCTACTGACATTTCCCATAATGAACACCAAAAAAGTGTTCTCAATATCAATATGCAAAATGCGTTATGTTTAATTAGTAAATACACAGAATAACGACATGAAATCACGAGGGGTTTCTCTTCTGCGTAATAATGTTTCATTCATAATCATCACCAAAATTTCATCCACTACCTTTGTTTAAGACTCTGATAAGTAGAATTATAGGAGTATGTAACTATTAATTCATACATAAAAAATGCGCAAGCATTTGTATCTCGAATCTCAACAGCGGTAACCGTAATATTTTTGTCTTGATTTACATATCAACTTTAGCAAAAAATGAATGAATTTCACTTTCGTTATAACTTTGTTACCTGCGAAAGCTATTTATATATCTATACATATAAGTATTTTATTTAGAACTAATAACTAACATTTAGAGTGTAATACTGTGAGTGGAACAAAGATAAAATGCCCTGCATATCATCCTGATAATATAATAAGGTAGAACCACTGACTAAGTTCTACTTGAGATAGGTAAATATGTATTACATATTATTTGTCTATACAAATGAGAATCTCTTGAAAAATACTGTCTATTGATTATGTCACTGAGGAAAAATGAATTGAGTGATTTGTGGTAGTACGTCTACGTCACAGATGAAGCTAATAGACTGTCTGAAGTGAAGGGCCTAAAGATAAACATACCCTTTATGCATTACAATATCGACGATAAAGTTTCAAGCTTTAGAAATATTCGCAACGATAATTAAATCATTAAATGAGCAACAAAAACAAACTATAGAATAAACAAAGTTCACGGAAGTAGTTCATGATATTTGACAATTTCCTCTTCGGTTGGAAGCACGAGGAGCTCCATTAGTTGCTGGACTAGATGGTTTTGAAGAAGGGCGACTAGGTTCATCATTAAAATCTTCAAGACGTTTCGAATTATTCATCGAGTTTGCTGTTAGTGGGGTGTCTTGCGAATTCTCATCTTTTCTCCCGTGGAATGTGGTCACATCCGAAGAAGTTTTTGATTGAGAGGAAGTTGACTTTCGTAATTGGCTTGTTTCTCGGAACAGTCTTCGAAGTTTCCATCTGGATTTAGACTTTTTCACAGCGTCATGGTCAGAGTGGGGACAGTTTAAATTTTGTACGACAAAATCAATATCTTCGGGCTCTGCATCTTCTACGATAAGATATTAAAACAATAGAGTTAGTGCTTTGTAGTTTAAAAATGTAACTAAACAAGTGTACTGGCTTACTTGTAAACTCCTCCACAGGCTTTTCTATCACATCGTAATCTATCCATGTTAATCCCATGTCCACCTTTTCTGCAAGATCTTGCCAGTTTTGTCGATTTCGCGAAGCGCCGTCATAAAGTGGTTGAAGCCAAGGAAATGTCTCGGAAAGGACCTACAGTTTCAACATATTATTTTAATTCTTGCACAGGATATAAGAAACATCTAGCTGAATTGTAATCCATACCTTGTACAGAGGCAGGCAAATTTCGTCGATAAAACTTAATTGCATTTTTGGGAGTTCGTCCTTTTTCTCACGATCCATCATAGCCTATCCAATCGAAAGATAATTTGATTCATTATTATTTTCTTAAAATGGAAATCTGCATTGTTTAGCTTTTTAATAGATATGTGTATTAACCTGAGGTTGTTGGTTTAACTGCTCTTTCTCCAAATCACCCTGATCAAAAAACTCATCAGCGACTAATTTCGCTATTTTGTGTTGTATCTCCCAAGGTTTTGAGATTGCTGCGACGTCACATGCCGTCATCATCATGCCGCATAGCACTGTAAGAATATATGTATTTCATTTAGGTTTGATCCCGAAAAAGTTCTTTACATACGTCTATGTAAATCTTACGTTCTTTCTTATCATCTCCTTGCCACGAAATTTCCCCTTCCTCCACTAACTCGATGAAACGAGCTCTCTTTCTGAAGTACATAGCCAAATCTGTGGACAATATGGATTTTTCCACAATCTTCATCACTTTTCTGTAATCTTCTGCTGAAAGATCCTGTTATAACAACGACATAAATTTGAATTAATTCTCAGTATTGAAAAGGATTTATTGGCTTCACTTTGTTCCGTCAAATTAAATTATATTAATTAAAAACTTTGCTACTTGTGAAAGTTTCACAAAAGATTTAAAGATTTGAGCTAAGTTTTAGCTAATTGCTTACGTCATGGTCATCCAAAAACTGCTCCATTTTCCCTGTTTTGAGTACGGTGAACATAGTTTGAGCCACATTAAATGCATGTCTCCAATTATGATATTTTACGTTCCTGTAATTTTTCTTTACGCTGAGAACCCATCGACATAATACCTAAATAAAAGTATTAAGAAAGCGACTAAATAAACTTTGTCGTATTACACGTATTATTTCTATGATATAAACAGCATACCTAAGCAAAAAAAGACACTTACCGCATATGGAATGTGAAATTTTCGAACCAAGTCTAATTCAAGAAACATTCGAATTGTTGCCTTACACGTATCACTATCAGTCATTTGAAAATCGTTGAATTCATAACTGAAACAAAAAAAAAATATAGTCAACAATTTATTATAGTAGCGTTTGGATAAAGTCGTTGAGAATTTGTTGTTTCTATACCTATACAAGTTATAATGGATTGAGGAAGGGATTTCATCACGACGGAGACGCTCAGTGTCATCAGGTGTAGCAGTCGCATGGTAGGATAAACAGTCAAGGGCTACACTTTGTTTCGCCATTAATTTGCCTGAAATAAAACAAGTAATAATAATATTTAGGTTGTTTTCAAGAATACCATGCAAGAAGTCAAAATATACTCACAAGCCCCTTCGTACAGCTGCGTGTTGTGAATTCCAAGTCCACAAAATATTGCAAAAGCTTCGAAGGTATTCACGTCCGTCACAGTGAAATGTTGATTATTACTCTGATAATACAATTGAGGAACTCTTCAAACGTTTTTAATTTAAAGTAATTTAAATAGAAAACTTATTTGTTTTGTTTGGTTATAAATAGTTAACCTTATTGATCAGTTGTGCAACGCCAATAACTTGACGCTGTCCGTTGTAAATTGGCATGCAGAGAATACTCTTGGGGAGTGCTCGCACCTCGGTGTTCTGAGCAAATACTACTGCCTTCGATGGATTCATGGATTCCCCATACCACGTTATCGCATCTCCAATATTCAAAATCTGACGAAACAAATTAAGCATGAAGATGAAAAGGCATAAACCGCAAGGAAATCAGTAGCAAACATGCCGAAACAAGATACCAAAACAGGTAATTTAAACACGGAAAAAGGAAATCAAAACCATATTGACTTCCTTACCTCACTGTTGGCCGCTACATATTTCGCTATTTGCGTCAATGGCGAACTTTGGATCTCATTTGTGGGGGGCCGTCTCACTTCACGCTCCAAATCATCAGAATTCAATTCGAATACGAGTTGAAAATTAATGCTCTGAAGGGGCATATTCGTTAAAATTCGTAGATTAACATTTTCAATATTTTCACTTCTTCGTTTCTTTTAAAAAGTAGAAGCAGACATACCTCTTCACTCACAACTTCAGGCATAGACGCAGTCTTACTCTGAAAGTATGAAAATTTTGGGAATCTTAATTAGAGCTTCATATTTTCCATCAAATTCAGGTGACCACAAAATTAGAGATAACCACACAATATAAATTAAGAATCTTATTCCGCAAGTCACAACGGATGAGAAACACGTTAACACGTTAACGTGGTCTAATGTAACTCTACTTTTACTTACTTAAATCTACATTTTCTCCATTTAATCATCCATACATGTATGTATTTGCTTTCAATATTACATGTGCTACCCGGGATTGAACTCAATTTAAAAACCGACGCTTCAAATTTTCTATTTCCATGGGTTAGATGCCCATCGGGTCTTTTTTTTAAATAAATGACCGCATTTATTTGATGCATATGCATATAGGTATATGATTTATTCCTATCATTTCGAAGTGAGTAAGAGTAATACAGTTTGACCTTTTCTCCTCATCTCTGATTAACTTTCACCAAAAGTTTTCTCCTATTTCATTGTTTTGGAAAAAAGATAAAAAGTGAAAGCCGGACTACCTCTGCATGTGAGGGCTGTATATACTTTTATATACAATTTCTTCTTGCGATCTATATTACGCCAAGAGACAAGAGATGGCAGCAACAAGTGCCAGATTGAAATTACGATTCGCTGTTTTTGGCGCAAAGCAACGGCTAAGGTCGGTAAATGGTTATGAGAATTGAAGCTTTACATTTCAAAAAAACAAGTCCCATTCTGGGCGTTTTGGATTTCATTCATGTTCAATTTGAAGGAAAATCTATATTTGATTATGCACATTAATCGGAAGTAGACAAATCTCCTGGAATTACAATGCAGTGACTGTGAATAATGTGCAAAAAGGTCTCCAGGAAAACATGAATTCTATGAAAGATAAAACATATCATTTGTTTTTTTTGCTGCAAAATAGATAGGTCCCATAGCGACGTATTTTGCATGTCAACTTGTTTGCCTCGATTCGCACGTCACACGCAATAATAATGCATACGTTTACTTCCAGCTGTTTATGTAAGATGCTATGAGTCGCTTCTCCAACAAATAGATTTATTTCACCACTTTCACCGGCTTTAAAAATCAATCTAGATCAACGTGTGCAAAGATGAAGCAGGAAAGTTGTACGAGAAACTCCTTGATCCATTATTATCTCTCTAGAGAACATCAAAAGTCCTTGTTCAGTTATACTAGTGCCTAAGCTTACGTTACGGCTACACGTAAACAAAATAATAAAATGCGTCACCACAGAAACAAAGAAATATTTTAAAGCAGGAAATTCTCCAATACATTCCGTTAAAAACTGCATAAAAAACTAGATAAAAAGTTAAATATTTTTTAAAAAATATAGGTAGGTGGATGGACCAAACCTTTTTCCGGTTTCCGCAAACGAAGCAGATGCAATTACCTATGACAATGGAATCCATTTACAATGTCGCTCAAGCGGCTTGCTACTACCCTTTTAAAATTCAATAATAAATGAATGATACACTCATGATCAGTACGCGGTTGACCAACACTTGTCACTAAATACCTGTCAACTGTTTCCACTGGGTTTCAACTTTAAAAGTTTATGCATTTTGTAAAACAAATGTTAAAATTTTTAATACAGGAAGTGATGAACCTAAACATGACATGAAATCTATTTTTGTATACCTACTTCTAAATTTTTTTGTCAATTGCCATCTATCGCATTATCACCGTAACATTAGATCGAATGAGTCGAGATTACATTCTTCATCTTTCAATGTGTACGATTCATCTTTCAATTTCAATATATTTTGAGCGTAGGGTCTTCAATCAATCCCAAACCGTGCAAATTTCTCAGGAACAGGAAGATTATAATTTTCCTTGGAAAAATTTAGAGTCGTGCTCCGAGGCCTGGAGAATCATAGTGTTCTTTCAAATAAAATGAGGTTGCGGGTGATTTTGCTTGAAGTAACATGTAACATATCCAATCACTGAATTTCAATTTAAAAAAAAAATAGCTTTCACATTTCAGTTGGAACAGAAGAAAATATGATTTCCAATTGGAAACTAAACTGTACAGCATTTTATTTTAACTGCGTAATCAAATCAGATTTCACTTTGTTTTCTGTTAAATATGCGTCATGAAGGATGCGATGTAATGCTGAGGGAGAAATTGCAAACGAAAAACAATTGATTGGTAGATATTGCTTCGTCTTCGACGTGTCTCTGTCGTGTTCAATCATTGTATACGTATTTGTCTTACCAATGGAAGTGAAGATGAGAAAATTAGTGAAACATGTAACAGCCAGCCACGTAAGTATGTATCTTTATTTTGCTGGCTGTTTGTTGCGAGAATATTCGACAAAATAATACTTTCTAAGCTTTATTGTGAATTTTAATTATAATTTGTAAGTGAAATGAGGGGAAAATAAACTGCCTTTCATTTTTATTTAATAGTGATACAATATTACATAAGCAATGCGACAATCGATGTTGGAAAATGAATAAAAAGGGAAAGCACAAATAAAACGCAAATTCCAAAATTTAATATGTTTGTGTCACATGTACGATACGATATGGCTGACGAGCCTTTGTAACTTTTGTAAGTTTCAGCGGCAGGAGATGCCCTGGCCTACTTTCAGCCAGTTCATTATAAATATAACCTCAGAATCATTTATTGATCCTGATTAAATGATTTGCTAATTAAAAGGCAACAAAAACTGAGTTCGTGAAATATATCAGGCGGATCTGAAATTTGCTAATCAATTGACTGAGATCAGAAGATAACTGAGGCAGAAATAACCCGAAGTGGATGGCAAACTCACAATGAAATGGAGTATTGGTTCGGATAGGCAAACTTTCATTTATGTAGATATGGAAAAAAGGGAAATAAAAAAGAATTTGTTTGCCAGAACATGAATGCAGGAAATGAGATTGCAAGCGATGTAGAAATTGAATGAACCAAACAGAAATAATGAGAAAAGTGAACTAATAATATGAATGGTATAAGCATAGGCAGTAGTACTCGAAGAGATAATTAGTCACGTTGGAAGGACAGATATCGTAATAAAAGCAACATTAAATGAAAATTCTACTGATATTTGGGGAACTACTCAGGAAATTTGTTGATCGACCATCAATGAATAACCCGAGCAAGAAAAAGACGGGAGATAACAAAAGGCCCGAGTTAATTAAATCCTTTTCAATAATTTTATTGGATTACGTGTAGCACTTCGTGTCTCTCGTTAAAATCACATAAAACTACGTTCGGAACATAAGGCATATTATATAGCTTACCGAAATTTACAGATATTATAATAGCAACACATATATCACATCAAAACCAAATTTAAATCAATCTCCATTCTAATTTCACTGTGATTTTATGAGAACGTCTCGTTGGCGCAAATCTGCATTTACTTCGAAGCATCCCGCAGGGATGTAGGGTTTTCAGAAACTAGTAAGCCAGGCAGAATTGCCGATTTTTTATTTAAAAACGAAGATGATATTCACCCAGTCTATTGAATTTGAACAATATAATGAATGTTATAATGGTGTAAATAAAGCTGGTAAACAGTTTTAGAGACGAAGCTGAAAGGGGGTTTTAAAAAGTAAATACATTGATTTAGCAAAATTGTGTAGCGATTGTTTGAATCGCTGTGTCTCAAGTTCCGTAATGTCTCTTGCATAATAGCTATTTGCTCACTAATCAAAAGCACGTCTGATTCTTATGAATGAATGGCATTTAAAGGAGTATAAATGAATAGAACTTGGAGAGATGTTTAGAATGAGCTATCATAATTGTATGTTCTTTTGAAAATACATAAATACAACACCTACTGCCGTTGATGGTTAAAAATTTAAAGCAACAGTCTCACTTCCAAGTTTAAGTAGTTTTTAATGAACCATTATAAGCTATATGTCACACCGGGATAAAATTCCAATCAATGACCTAAACATTAGCCAATTTTGGTGAAACGTTTTAGGTGTCGCCCTCAGTACAAAAGACGCTGATACTAACCAGCGGTCAATCGGTAACGTCTTTCGAAAGTCATTTTACGCTTACACACACAGACGGGCACATCGAAATTATTACTTTTTAAATAGCTCAGCTTCGTCATAAATCTACTTCATATCCCCGAGGAACGGGCAGGATAATAATTTGCTTTCAAAGTATAAAGCTATTCTGTAATCCGTTTCTTACTGATAGGAGAAAATGGATGATGAATTCAGCATACAGATTGCGGATAAGACGTCTATTACCAAACGCCCACTACTCACGAAACGACTGACGAAATAAAATAGGATTTCAACTTAATACAAATACACCTTTCAATGGATAGACATTAAGTGATGGTGACAACGTGTTTTCTTGTCTTGAAAGAGGTGAATGTATGCGACAACCTTAGAAATTGCTTTGTAATGGATTGGAAATTGAATAAACTCGGGACTCACGCCTACAACAACAACGACTGCTTAAAATGTGAGCAAAATGTAAAAGTGGAATGGCATATTGTTACGATGCTGAAGCTGAAATGGAATGACGAACAAACGTACAATCGACTTACTCGACTTCATTCAAAACAGACTATTTAAACCTATCGTTCACAATACAATATATGTACATAGCTACAGTTATATTGGTAATAATAACACAGATTGCTCACCTCTCTCCTTGACAAAGATTTTCGATCCCCACTCGACGCAGGGAGGGAAGGCATCAAAAATATTTTCTCTATTTGACTCTGCAAAACAAACCGTACACGAACTATATACTCACAGATACTATCTTTTTCTATTCATAGAGTTGACGATGGTTGAGACATGATCCAAAACTATTATTCTAAAAATTTCCTGTACATATGCAAATTAATAAACTCACCGCTTCGTAAAGAGGTACATCGCGTAGGTACACTAAACATCTTTCACATTTCAGTAGATCCTGAGCTTCCTTCATGATTTTTGAGACAAGACGCTCTAGACTGGTCTGCTCCTCAAAAATACTTTTCGCCAGGTTGAGAAGTAGCTGTGTAGAAAATCACAACCGTTTTCAAACATTAAATTGTTTTCGTGCTTTTCTTTCGAACTTTCACCATCATAAAAATTCATACACCTAGTGTATTGAATAAAATTTAATTAATTAAAATTTAAAGCAAATGGTGCATACCTGATTTTTACGATATTCGGCGACGGAAGTTTCAAAAAGCTGAGCATTCTGGATACCAATGCCGCAAAATGTCAAGTACCGTTGAAATACCTAGAAATCAATGATCAGGGTAAGGATTCGCTACTTAATTGGATTGTGGCCAAGATGAAATTCAAATGCAGAATATATTAACATATACCGATTGTGGCAAAATGTTATTAAATGACATTTGATTTTTTAACCAGTAAGGGCCATGCCACGCCATGCCACTATACTTTTCCTTATTTCCCAGGCAACGCTGAGCGAGGAAAAAGCTTCTTAAATATCTTTCCATTTAGGATGGTAAAGTGTAGCTAAGAAACCGCACTGCTCCACTGACATGGCGTGGCTAGGCCACGGCACGGCAATTCCCCCTGTCAGGAAACAAAGTTGACACTTCTAAGCTCTGAAAAGGGTATTAGTGTCATTCAAAATGCTGTTTGGTATAACGTGGGATGCTCTGTTACTATTAGCGTAAAAGCATTCCATTCGCTTAGTCCTTTCCATTATTGGAAAAGTAATAAAGCCTCGCAGCTACTTTTTCAACCTCTATGAACTATCTATTAGAATTATGAAAAAAGTATGTGTCACGATAAATTTACTAGTTTCGTCATTCACATCGTTATCTCAAATTAGCCAAAAGCTTATTTCCTGCACACAAAAACGAAGCTTTTCGCGCTATTGGTCTCGCGTGGGGGAGGCACACACAAACATACATCCTGTTTTTATCAAAACGAAATCTAATGGGAAGTTTGAGAATCCCAAAAAATTATCTTTGTATCTGCAGTCTTTAGCAGGTATATATGCCCAGACTTACATTCATTCATGTATTCATTCATTCATATTTCCTTCCAATTCTATTCATTCAATTCTTTACTGATGCATACATATTTATATTCATATCTTTTTTTTTTACAGATTTTCAGTTTCTCCCCTTTCATCAGTGTTACAGATTTCCTGAACTAATGTCGGTAAGTTTGAACAAATTTTGATTATCAAAGTCAACTTGAAGAAAGAAACATCAACTGAAAATGGCTAGACTCTACACTGTAGCTGTACTTATACGTAAAATTTTTTAGCAAGTGGAGAACGTTCCCACCCACTGCTCCCGAATATTTGCAAAAATTTCTTCATGTTCGTAAAGTTTAGCTGATATGAAAACATTTGTATGCATTTGTATCAATGGTTACTAATCTTATAGTATTAGATTCTCTGTGTGTGTGTGTATGTGTCCGGTTTTCGCAGGGGGCGCTGCAGTATATGAGAGGCGTTATATAGGATCCGGAGG
>JAHZMX010005530.1:0-13649 GCA_027743895.1 Seira musarum
ATTTTGCCCATTAAAACCCGTTAAAACCCACTTCACACGAGGTGGGCAAAAACGGGTAAAAACCCATTTTAACCCGTTTTTGTCCATACCCGTTTTTACCCATGTGCCATGTCTGCTTATTTTCGCGCTCACTCCCTTCTAAGTATTCGCATGCATTGGTAGTCCCCGAATTAGAAAAAAACAATTAATTAGTCACACTCATCACCAGAGCCAAACCTTGGGACATTTTTGTTTGAGATTATGTTTTAGTAAGCTAAATGATGTCATGCTAAAAGCAGTATAAAAAGGAGCCTTTTGATTTGTATAAAAATAGTGTGACGAAAACAATGGTATGTTTCACTCTTATAACTTGTGAAAGAAACAAAGAGCTCTTTTGGCAAGCATCGAAAACGAAAGGATGAAGCACAATATGTTATGACGAGCAAATAATAAAGGTTGTTCTGTTCTTCTCATGCATTAAAATAGTAACAATACGCTTATTTAACCTGAAGTTTCTTTTTCCAACTGAACAAGCACAAGAAGTTATAACAGCCAATATTTATGTATGCGACTCAAGTTAGCTATGAAAATGAGAACGGAAGAAATGTGGTTTTCCATGAGAAAGCCTTCGGCATACTTGATTTTTTAACCTTTCAACAGCAACAACAACGGAACAACACTTTTGCCCCTCACAATTTTCACTCATTCATTCGTTCCGTTCAGCAACACAAAAAAAACTGGGAAAGTGACAGGTTTTTTATTTTGAGACTGAATGAGTGAATCGGAAAGAAAATGAAATGAACTTTTTTGTTATTGTAAATGCAAAAAACCCATTACTTTCTTCACCATAACGACTTTCCAATTTGAGCCTGTCAGTTGATCGAAGTCGAGAGGAAAAATGCATTGAAATAACCAAAAGCTCATCCTTTAGACACTCCGCTTGTCGTGTGGCGTGCGAATATAAGTATGCATTAAAACATCACCCTTTCTTCCTGATCTGTTAAGGCGGGATAAGACAGAACTAAACCAGGCCAGACCGCAACCCAATCTGCTTGCTTCGTTGTGATATGTCACTTTCGTCCCTATTTTCCATATCAATTACGAATAATGTAATCTAACCTGTGAATAAAATACATAATGTCATCGTGACTTTCCTTGTGTCAAGTTGCTTAGCCGTGAAACATGACCAAAATAATATTAGCAGGTTTTCCATGCCATATGCCTTACCGTGCGAAATGTTGTTGATTTAATTTTAATCCCATTATCAAAACAATATCGTCATGAAATTTTTACGCAGGGATTCTAAAAAAGGCATCATCGCAGAAATTTAAAAGAAAATGACTTTCCGGTGTTTTTAGAGACATCTTTCCCTCATTGCATCTGTTTGAGCATGTTAAAAGAAAAAAAGGAAGAATAAATGCAAGTTTAGAAGCGTAAAAAAGCATTAATATAAAAATGATTAAGCTCAGCTTGAAAGGAATTGGTAACATATTAACATCGTATTGAGCATGCAACAAGGTTAGTCGCGTTGATTACACTTGTTAGGCATATAGCACAACAATAAAACTCATAATCACAAAAGAATGATAATTTATTCCATTCAGGGCTACTTCGATATTTTAAGTTGAACCATTCGCATTTGTCCTCTTTGTTCATTTTCATTTGGGAAACCATATATCATAATGACGTTATATTTCCTTCGCGTGTTTTTTTGTTTGTTTCGCAATCATAACAGTTTCTCTAATACACTACTAATTTTTGTGAAGTTATTTCATACAAAAAAACTTATCACTGGTGCTTGTGGGTGGTAACGAAAGACAAGCAACTAATAAACATATGTCTGAAGAGCAACGGTTTCGTCCTTCATTCGAACATTATGGCTGACAGTATGCCATAGAAAAATTTTAGGTAGTGGGCAGTCATTCGAAAAACAATTTCGCTTACAAAAGAAGAGGGAAAAAGCAGCGACCAACCAGTCAAATAAGAGTCAAGAGCAAGAGTAGTAATCTAATAAAAGTATTTGCTTTCATTTTCATACAGTAACCCTAATGAAACTGCAAGAATAACATTGCATTGGCTTATAGCTAAGCCTCTATTATTGTATTATAGGAGGCGGTAGAGTAAACGAAGTTAATATCATGTTTAAGACCTCTCGACAAAAGCGCAAGTTTCCTTTTGCAAGAAATAGAAATGACTTCGCTAATTACAAACCTTCCTGAGATAATATAAGATTCAGAAAATGGTACCGCTCATCATCATCACCACCATCACCATCGACATCATTTCTCTCGTTCATCTCAAACGGATGAGAGAGAAAATGGCAGGAAGCGGAATGTGATGGGGAAAATGGCATTAGAAGAAAAAGTGAAAGGATTTTCGTTCCACAATGGCATCAGACAGTTTGCGATTGTAATGCCTTTTTCGGAAAGAAAACGTCTAGGAAAAGTCTAAAATTACTCAGCGGAAAAAGGCTTACGGTAGGTGGTGAAGAGTT
This sequence comes from Seira musarum, assembly GCA_027743895.1. Taxonomy (NCBI): domain Eukaryota; kingdom Metazoa; phylum Arthropoda; class Collembola; order Entomobryomorpha; family Entomobryidae; genus Seira; species Seira musarum. The sequence continues at coordinate 2,474 of JAHZMX010005530.1, forward strand.
TTCCAAAGTAAGAACGAGGTACTTTCACCAAGTTAGCACTATTTTGTAACATTTTTTTCCTACAGAAAGCTCACCACAGGTTAGTCATACAATGAAAATGTGCTATTCTTTTCGAAAATCAATACGCATCACACACTCATCTTATATGCCTAAATTAACCAAAAACCCTAGGATGGCTAGCTTAAAGCAGGATTAAGCTTTCGCAGGAAATTCCGATAACACTTTTTTGCATTCTAGGAAAACGCGTGGAAAATAAAAAATACGTACGTATTCGAAGTTGACAAGAAACAACAACAAGCCACAAGCCAAAAACGGATGTAGAACGAAACCTAATTCATTAAACAAAAACAAACTTTTGCTAGTCTTTTGGAACACAAAATGAAAAACTTCTCATTACAAGTATATCCCTTCCATCGTATTCCATTCAACTGAGGTGAGTTAAAGTTACAAAGGGACATACTACACATTTCCCAGCATGATAACCGATATGTTAGACAGTTTTCGATAAGAGAAAAATTACTTGCCTACTCTATTTACACACATTTTTTTAAAGAAGAGCTAACAGATTGCGAATCCGACATCAGTTTACATTCTCTTCCAGTCGTCCAAACTCAAAATTGCATTCGTGTATGTCTAATGGCTATAATACTAACATACAGACAGGTACGTATGGCCGCTGTATGTCTTACCTTATATTTTGGAAAGGCGTTTCCGATTTTTATACTCAATTCACAAGCGAACGAATAAGTCAAATGTGGACTGTAAATGTAAATGATTTACACAGTTCAAAGCACATTCTTCATCTGTAAAAGAATTCACAATTTAAATTCAAATGCAAAAGGACTTGTTTTGCTTTTTTGCTACGTTTTCACGAAAAGAAGATAATGTTGAAGCGCAACTTTCTTTGGATATTTCTTTTATAGTAGTAAAACGATAAAGTCAAGGAAATGAATAAAATGAAAAAAAAGTCTCAGTTTATGTAGCCGGTAGCTATGTATGTCATTTGAATAAGTAATCAAACTTCGGTTTGAATTTTTAGTTTATTTGAAGAACTTTTTAGCATCTCTTCCTTTTCGCCATTTCCTAAATTATGAAACTAGGAAAAATGGAAAGAAAGTCACAAAGTATTAATTCTAAAAAAAACGGGTTAGGTTTTTTTATGTGAGGCCTTGGTTTCGTTAGATGATGTACAATGTGCAAAGATTGCAAAAACAGGAATTTACTTTTAACATAATGCCTTCACCCACCTCTGTCTCTTTTTTATCCACCTTGTCTGATTCTTAAATGCTGCTTTTTTACTCTGAGGCTTTCAAAGCTAGTCTCATATCATCCACAATGTGGAATATATTTTATGACGTTTTGAAGTTTAATGCTTTTATGTTGGATTCCGCGTGGCGTTCTTGCCAACAGTGATTTAGGTACGCGGTTGAAATAACTAACGTCACACCAGACCTTCTGTGCTTGTTTTTACCTACCTATTGACAGACAGAACTTGCGCTCGTTTGGGAATGTGCATAATAATAATAATAAGTCACAATTTATTAAGTCGGGTGATGATGATTTTACTGAGGTGCGTAAAAGAATGTCCATGTACGTCTTTCCATTACGACTAGTCTACTATGAGACAGTGCGCAGTTTCTACCGCTAATCGTAAGTTTGGCTTTTTATTTCTTTCATCTGACTTTGTCACGCATCTCTCCCGAAGCTGGACAGGAAATTGCGAGTGTGAACAGCTCACTAATTTTTTTTTAACTCCGCAACAAGAACTTAAGTCATGTTGGTACAAGCCAAATGCTAACCATACAACAGTATTTTTGTGCATGTACAAAAACAGTTTAAATGTATTCGTAGAAGTATTTCTTGTGCTATTAACCATCTCACGGGAAACGCATTCATCTTCGTCATAGAAAATGTAAAGGGCAATGGACGTCGAGACTTGTCTACTTACATTTTGCATCATTTTCACCATTACGGTGGTGAATAATAAAAATTCTACTTTAACTCTGTGCAAAAAGTCCGTTCAAATTTTAAGAACTGCGAATGCTTATATTTTGTAGTCTGGAACACTTAATGGAATTCTTAAGGAAAATGTTTCAAAGGTCGTGCTTATGGACTAGTGGGAGTAAGCGTGCAATGATAATAAAATTTTTAAAAAAGTTAAAGGTTGTTCAGCAATTTGTCTTGTTTAATACTAATATATTCACTCCTAAAATTTTCTGCAAATAATATATTAAAGGACTACGATCATCAAAGTTTAAATTAGTCAAGCTCTTTTTAAGATCTTTGGCCTGTAAAGCATCAATCTACAAAGTCGGCTGAGTGGACTCTTCATTCCTTATGTGTAACTGTCATCAAACTGGCACTCTTTACTAGATTTAATAGAATAGGTATTAAAAACAATTCACTTATTATTTAAAATTAGCCAAACCAAAGGAATATTCAGGGTAAAAGTGATTGCGTGTTAAAACATGGATTTAATAGTACAATGACATAGACGAACTAAGCCCTCCTCAACCTTTACTAAAGAAGTTAAACAAAAATTAATGAGTAGCTGTTTTCTGCACCCAAAAGTTTGTTCCAAAATAGAATTTATGCTAACCAGCACTTATTCAGAGGAAACAAACAGAATATATGTTGTCATTCTACCCTAACTAGCGAATTCGAGACGACAAACTAAATAACTGACGATTAGTGAATGGTTTATTGAAGATGGAGATTTTAAAGCTGTTATACTCGCAATGTGTACCCATAAGTGAGTTTAAAAATGTATAAATATTCGATAAGATTCAGAACAAGAACGAACTGGGATGTAACAGAGATAGCTAGATAACACTACATAACGACGGATATCAATGTATGTATGTCTCAAATCTCCCCGAAGGGTTTGTAAAATCCCATTAATTGCTAAACGGGCGATGATAAAAGTACATAAAATTCTTTATTGCTTTCGTATCTACCTGATTGACTATGTATACAGCAGTAAACCTGACTGTTGCACTTCCCTCCGTTTTAATCGATTCAATTCTACATTCACTCGCGCCCATCATTTTGAAAAGTATCAGAAACACTGCAAACGCTGAACTCATCATCGACTACTGCACCAAAGTTTAAAGTTCTGATATGCAATCATTAAATAACTTATGCGAAACTTTTACGACTGCAAGGAGTGAAAAATTTATAATATACAATTAGTGAGTACCTTTTGCAGACTGCTATAGTAATTTGTAAAGACTATCCAATTATATACTGGAATTTTGTGTGAAATGTTGTGTAATTTTTTCTTCTTCTTGGAATGACAGATTAAGTTTGGAAAAGAAAGTAAAAGTTATATTATTTTGCTTGAGCAAGTGGAAATTGAAAGAAAGCAAAAGAAGAAAGGGCTTTTTATCTTGCTTAAAAGTTTGATGTATGTTGATATTTTCGTGAAAGAGTATTCATGAGCTTTTGTTTAATGCATGTGGAACGAAGCTTGTCACTGACTGTAATAAAAATACATTTGTGATAATAGGTACGTAGATGAGACGTGAACTTCTCCTCTTATCCACGCCTTTGATGTTGAGTTAAAACCGCTGTATTCATAAGAATCGTAATTGTAAGTCGAATAACCGAAACAGGCAAATTTGTTAGCGCTACCAAACTGGTCTATCATGAAATCATGCATTCGGAAAATTTATTGCTGCTAACTATAAGTACGTTAAACACACTTAAATGAGCCATTCAATTATTTGTTTGATCTTCAATTAAAATATTAAGTAGCTCTACTATAAAGTAATGTAGATAGGGAAGGTCTTGTTGCTTTTTTACTAAACAAGGCCAGTATCAAATTGTTTGGATAATTATGTCTGCTGGAACCGACAAAAATTGCAAGGTCCTTTCTTTTGAAGAGTTTGTATAAAGAAATATGTATTAAAAGGGAGAATACTATTCATAGGTACCCCAAACCAGTTGGTGATTTTTCAATTACCGTTTTGAACCATGCAATTAAGAATAAAAATGTCAAAATTACATGTGCGACGTACAATCAGGCCACACATCAAAAGACCTTTGCTCATTTAGATAAAAGAATTAAGTACTAGCTGTAAAACTGATAAGCATTTAATAAAAGGAAGTAATAATTGGCACTGTGGTACGTAGGTCCTTGCATGAATTATGTCTGGAAAAGTACGTTTTGATTCCTTCATAATTGTGTTACCTATTGTCAACAGCAAAAAAAATCCCCCAAGTTAAGTAAGTAAGTCCAACGACTCCATTACTATTAACAATATACCTGACTTAGGTATGCTTAAAACAAGGTCCATTTTCAAGATTGCCTAAAAACCAAGGAGAAATTTTGCTCCCTGATAAAAATGTATTATAACGCTCTTAAAATGAGAAACATAAAGTACACAATGACAAAGTTAAAACATCAAAGATATTATTTCCTCAGGTTTTACACTCCTTTTTTATTCTGGTTTTATTTGCTTCTTCTTTACGTAAAAAGCCCAGTCGGCTTTATAGACTTACGGGGAAAGTACAAACAAACATTTTTTCCTAGCCCATATCCTTGAAAATACGTAAAGACTATAAAGGCTTTGTAGAAAAACGGCACAGCTGGTATGGCACAAAGAAAACCAATAAAACATTTTGGAAAAAGCAGACAAACATGAGAGGAAATAAAGTCTTGAAACTCATCCGGGATGTTGAGTTTTATTAATAACCGGAAGCATTACACTATTTTCATTTGAAATTATGTAGTGCCCTTACTCACGCAAATGAAAATCCTGCTTACAACCATTTTACCTACACTTTTTTTACAAGGAGCATATTTGAAGTAAAAAATGGCAGTCGACTAACTTGTAGAGAATCGGCTGGCAGACGTAATTCAATGGAGGAAATTAAATGCATATTTCCATCAAATAAGGAGAAGGTAAATGGGCTTGTCTTAAGATATACTATATGCTTTATAGGGTACTTGTTTGGATATAAGTATGTGCATAAATAAAGATATTCATGTTTGGGTCTTGAAAACAACTCCTTGACCACATACTTTGGAAGGGCTCGTTTTACGTGTGGAATTAATACAGACAAGATGTTGCATGTAGAACTTTGTTGTTCCAATCCACAGGGGTGTTTAGGATGGAACTTGGATTTTGGAGAGTGCTGCTTATGTCGTTTGCCAGTTTCATCCATCCTCAAGCCGAGTCCCCGTGTTTTCTTCTCGTCTGCTCATGCATTAGCTTGAAACGGCTTAATAGGTGAAAGCCAAGTGTCTCTCTAAAGACTCATAAAGCCCTTTAGAATCCAATTAAAATACTCTGACTGAGACTCCACTCAGGGAAAATACGTGCAGGTACCACAAAGTAACTTATACCTTCCTCTTTTGAATATTTACTGTTGTCGGTATGCATATTTAACGAGCCGGAATACATTAAACTGAACCTGGAAGCTGCGTCATAAAGTTTATCTCAAAAATGGACGAATTATTAATGCATTCTGTCACTGTTTAGTTAGTATGTATCTTTTCCTATGTCCTATAAAAAAATTCCAACTTTTTCAAGAGCTATAAAGTGAATCCTTAGTTAAAGCCAAAGCCTTCGTTTAGAAACAAATTCCTTGCATTTGTGTGGATTGCATATCTTTCCATTCTCAAGGGAGTTTCTATATCCAGTGCATTTAAACAACTTTGGCTTTCAAACGACCCAGTTTTATTTTGTAATCCTGATTTTATTTAGACTAAAATAAAGTTATGGCTTTCTTCTTAAATGATGAGGTAGATTTTCTCCTATACACATTCAAAAATTTATTTATTCGAACTTCCGCTTCCATTCATTGCTAAGGAAGTTTTGCAACATAAAATATATGTACCTGCTGAAATTTTAACATTGAGTGTGTGGGTAGTCTGTAATACGTATTTTTTTACCCTTTCACCCACAAGACATTTTCAATAAAAACTTGTTTTTAAGGAAGAAAAAACAGCATTATGAAATGGAGAGTAAAACCCACACAATTGCTTTTGTGTGAATACGGACTAAGGAGTAGTGCGTAGGAGTACTAAAAGGCTATACACAATTACTGAAGGTTATATTAATCAAGACAGGACGATTTTTTTTTGCTTTTCAAAACAAGATGTATTAGTGTTTCATTATAGTATCATTCAAAAAGTATTTCTAATAACAACATTTAGTAGGCGCGAAGTATATAGCCTCAAGTCTCTTCAGGTCTAGAGCTGATTTAAAAACGTCCTCAAATATCTCCACTAATGCACACGCCCCATAAGTAAGTATACTTACATGAAAGTATACTGGCGGTGCTGCCTTCAAATGAATAATGGTTTATTAATCCATAATTACATTTTAGTACCCTCATTTCAAACCTTTCCGTGCAGTAGAGCGGGAAGGAGGGGGGGGGGAGGAAGTGAAGCGACATCGAAATGAGTGATTACCACAGGACAGTAGGTGGTTTCGTTTAATGAAAACTATAGGGGGAACGATGAACTCCTGCCTGCTGTCCAATTGTTAGGAAGAGACACAGGCCCAACACACAGATTTTCTCATCAAAATGTCAACCCATGCATCAAGTTTTTTGCTGTGAGTAAAGAATGTTTTAAAATAAGGTTTAAATCAATTCACTACGGTATCGCAGTATTCTTCAATGATGTACTTCCAGGAAATAAGTTGAGAAAATTGAAAGAGTTCTTTCCCCATAGAATTGCAACGTGCCTGACAGAGCTTTTGGACTTCCGTTATGATGTAGGGTATTAACATTCTTAATTATATATGGCAGCCCACGGTTAATTTTCTTCGTTTTGTGATCCAGTTTTTCGGTACAAAGTCATTAAAATAAGTATAAGCATATGCATTCATCTAGCTCATTAGAAATTCCAGCCGAGCGTGGGAATCTGTTAAGAAGAAAACATGCTTGTGATCTGGCTGCGTGAGTCGATGTTGTATCAGCCAGCCTCTACTTAGAAGAAAAAAGTGTAGAGCTTTCCTTTTTTGCACAACGTTTACTACAACTTTCCTCTCGTCTCTTGTAGGAAACAGCAATCAACGACGACAACCTGTTCAGCTTGGATTTCACGGTTAATGAGGTAAATGTAAGGAAACTATACACCCATGCTAGTTAGAATAGCTCTATGCATACACACTTCACAGGTTTATTCAGGCACGATGAAGCGGTGAAAGGATAAGCCCATGATAATTTTCTCTTTTGTGTGATAACAAAAAATTTCATTTATTTTCTTAAGTGAAAAGGACGAAAACCATCGAGCCTTCTCTCCTTTCTTTTCCCTTTTTTGCTTACAAACTAAAGAAAGAAATGATATTTAGGATACAAGGATACTACCGCATAGTATTTTATGATGGTTCACGTCGTAAAAAAGATGAAATAAAAAAAGAGAAGAGCATAGCCGTGAAAAAACGATGAATTATTGGCATGTGTCAAACGGAGGCTTTATTCCTCACCATCAGTTTGCAAACTTCATATTGTCTCTACTCTACTTTTTGCAAGATATAATTTTCTTGGGGAAAATAAAATGTGGTGCTTCAATTCTTTTCACCGTGTTTCTCCCGTCCGCGTCCTAAAAAATCACCACCAAAAGTGTAGCGTCTCCATTCCTCACTTGGAAAACATTTCAGCAGTAAGAAAACCACCAAGCTAGGTTGCTGCTCCGCAACTGCTTTTGGAAGGCAGGGCAAAAAGATGAAACAATCCTATCAAGTATTACTCGCGCAACAGAAAAGTGGGCAACACGTGCAATAAATAGGAAGTGGGCGAGCATAAATTTATAATGTGTATGCAGCAGGTAGAAAACTAGGGAACTTTGTATGTACGAAAATACTCAATAAAATGCCGGGGTTACTGGATATTATTTTTGGAAATAAAAACTGTCAGTTGTGTTGGTTCGAAGTTTTATATGTGTCCATAACCAGGATCATATTTACGACAATGTGTTTTCGCCAAAATGGTAATGCCTTCCGTTTAGAACGCTTTCCTTGTTTTGATGACCATCATGAACGGCATAATGACATTAGAAAAGGAGGATTTATTACAAACAGAATAAGTTTCGCGATATGTCAGTATCAATATCACAAGCGTCAGTAAATAACATTTAGTTGATTTCATGGAGTTTTTGCGAAATGTTAATGTCGTTTGAGGGGCTCATTACAAAGTTTAACAGTTATTTTCAGAGTGACAAACGCTCAACATGAACGACATTAAGCCTTGATTAGTTACGTTTGCTTTCTCATAATAGCTGAATGTGGAATGACATATATCAGCGTCAACAAATGACGGAAGATTTACATGGTTCTTACATTATTCCGTCCATCTATAAGAGTATACCTAAGCTCTCCCAAAACATTTCTTGTTTAAACTTCCTAGAGCAGTCTGTCACTGACAAATTCGGACAAAATCTAGAAATTCAGACATTGTAGCTCTTTCCTAATAAATCATGATGCTAATGTTGTTTTATAAAAATAAATCTACCTACCCTTCATTTGAACAACATCCCTTGAATATATCAGAATGACTCATGAACAATATCAGTAATATCAGTCTAGCATTGTAGAACGGAGCATATCAACTATCAACAACCCCCAAGGAAATCAGTCAAGTACATGATGTGGAACGCAAATAACAGGCCAAGTAATTGGCAACACGAGAGAGTTACAAAAAGGAGCTAAAATATTGTTCTCTTGTCAAGAATTTTGGCACATGAAACCCACAGAAACCGTACTTCTACGTACAAACGGTTTGATCGATATTGTAAAGTGTCAAATAAAATATGGATTGGTGCAAGTTTGTGGAGATTCAATGACAGGAAGAAATATACAAGAACATTGAGCTACATACATAAGTATATAGGATTGTATGGTATTGTTATTATTACCTTAGCAGTAGTGGGGAGGTACTCAATACGATCCGTCCGATTTTCAGTAAATATTCTACAATGAAAGCTGGCATAATCTCCTATACGTCCCCTATTTTGTCAGATAATCTTTGCCACTTTCCTTCTTTAGGTTTGTGTCAGGGTAGGTGCACGTGTGTGTACTTAGTTTTTTCTTACTTCTGCAAATATTTTCGGCGTTAAGGTAAGCAGCCTCACTTAGTGGCAGTGCCACGCCACAATACCATGAAGCGGAACAAAGAATGAAGATGTAAAGTAATGTAATGCGGGTTGCTTAACCGTTGAGTATAAAAACCACCACAGATGGGAAGTCTCAATTTCTTCGAGTTGAATATTTTTCATCCAGTGGATGCTTTTTGGAGATAAAAAACCCGCTACTTGTTTACGTTCAGGGAGATGCATCGCTAAAAACCTAATAGAGGCAGAAAACATCACTGAGTACGACGTAAGAGGAAATTTAGAAGGGTGAAAATCTATACCAATAGCATAAACAATGTAAGTCATTACATACCTACATACATAGATAAATATTATAAACATCAGATAGCATAAAAATTGAATAGAACATTACGAAAGGGAGGGGAGACTGACAAGTCCTATTGAAATTCCCGATTCTATGTGAGGCACAAAGCCTTGTGGAGAAAGATCAGGTATTAACTGTAAATTGAAATGGGAACTTTTTCCTCTCCACTACTCTATTTCATTTTTTGGCATCTGGCACAAGTCAACAGTGTTGTAACCTAACCTTCCAAATAGGATATCATGTTTTGTGCCATCCTCCTTTCACCTTGCTACCTTCTATAACTTTCTCTCTAGAAATGGCGTGTGTACAAGTATTAAAACTTCTGGGGCTAGATTTTTTCGTGAAACAGGGAAAGTGAAGCAACTTGAGTAATTTCTTTTCATTTTTCTTTTGGCCCAGTGATGCAGAAACCAATTTTTGAAGAGAAATACTTAGGCTTAAAAAATAATGTTCAGTTGGTGCGAGTGTTATCTCATAATGTTCATGTAGTAGATAGCATTTCATTAAAATATGCCCGCCGGAGTATTGCATTTTTAAGTTTTAAAAATGCTCCATCCACCCAACCAGTCCCATCATTATCTCCATTTTCAGTTACAGTGTCATCCAAAATCATGAAAGCTTGAGCTCAGGGGATGCAAGGACTTGCTTTCAGGCACATCATCATTCCCAGCCTGAGGTGTAGTTCACACTTATGCATCGTTGATCTTAAAAATTTAGATGGTTCAACTTGCAAAATTTCGTACAGCAAAGTGAGAAAAAGCGCATGACCATTAGTCAAATTACTATTACACTTTTGCCAACAAAAAAATGGGTCCAAATTTGGGACAACATTTGGTAGCGTGATGACAGCACATAAAAATATATGAATACACTTTAGTTGGGTAGAATGCAATTTCATCGAACGCGAACGTTAAAGGCGAGAGGAAAAGGATATAACATAATTTTTGTTTCAAAAAGATGACACAAGATATGTAAGCGTGTTCTTTTCCCTCCCTCTTTGTTTTAAGGTGTTTTGCCACCACATGGAATGTAAATATCCGCTGAGGAGAAAGCACAAAGGCAAGCTAGAGAAAGACGACAAAGAGTGAGCAACTCAAAGCAACAAGACAGAAGAGAACCAGCAGAGCGCGGGAGTATTTCTCGACAGTAATTTTTCTTGGAGATAAGGGGACACATTTCTTCTATCAAAAAATGTCGCTGGCTCTTGAAAAGGAACGATGGATCGCTTTCATGGTCATCACCATCTTGACTTTGACAATGGATCAGAGCTGTGCTCGAAGTATATGTCCAGCAAATCAGGAAGATAGTAAGGCGTGTGATTGTGCAGCTAAAAAAGAAGGCGTTGTGCTCGTTTGTGAAGGGAAAAACTTGCACGATGTGGAAAAGTCTCTGAAATTCTTCCGAGAGAAAGGAGGCGTAGTCATCAATTACCTTACAATTCGACAGTCCCACGTGACCAGAATACCAAATGGATTTTTCATGGGTAAGAACAATTTTACATTTATTTGTTACATAAGCAAAAAATACAGTGGAATCTCTCTATAGTCACACCCCAGGGGGAAAAGAAATCACAGTGACTATAAAGAAGGTTGCTTTAGAGGAGAGTCTCTATATTGTCACACTTTGTTGACTATAGCGCGACCCCACACAAAATGAGTCATATGGTGTCCAGTATTTTTTAATTATGGTTGAATTTTGTAAACAAATTTGAATTTTAGTGGCTTTTATGCCAGATCTTGCTTCAATTTGAACTTAAGTCTTGTCGC
>JAHZMX010005531.1:0-30228 GCA_027743895.1 Seira musarum
TAAAGCGGAGTTTATGTACAGCTTAAACTTAATCGAACCGAACTTATCATTTTATATATTAGCGTAATTGCGAATTCTCACAATCACAGCATTACCCTATACCTGAAATGATGAATTGTGTAAACATTGATTTGTGACAGTGTCACCATTATTAATTACTTTAATATGCCATTGCTATTCAATTCGAAATACAAGGAAACTGCCAAATACGTTAGTTCAATATCACCTAACGGTTTCCACAATGAATAATCAAGCACGCGAAAATGTCCTGGACTTACAATTGGAGAATTAATTTACATCAAATCACCTTGTGGGATTGAAATCGAATTCAGGAAACATAATCGTTTACAAGGTTGCACAAGCTGTTTACAATTTACAACCAGCTATATCTGACATTCATCAAAAATTCTATTTTGTGCCTTGGCCATTTCAATCAATTAAGAATTTCGCAAGATTTTCCCAATGAAATAGAGAAAATATCTGCGTTTTATTATAAGAATAATTTGTGACAAGACTAAAAAAACAGCGTTGATATTGGCTTTGATAGATTGTAGCATTCATTCCCTAAATTCAATGGGAATCACAAAAAAAGTCGTGAATGGATATAGTATAAAAATAAAAACTGACGATGAGCAAATTCAATGCATTTTCTTGGCAAAGAATTCAATTTCGTGAATGTGCTTCATCATGCATGTATGTATATAATGTATGCATATTCATATTTACAATAACTACGAATTAATGCATCAATCATCACTTATGCAATTTAATTTGGTTGCACGAATACAATGAGACTTATTTCGGTCATAAAAATATCCCCCTAGATTATCCATCGGACAGACTGCTGAGAGTAATCAAAAGTATTAACTTTCGTAAAGGTGCAAAACATGAGTCGCGAGCTGATCAAATCACGAAGGCCTGTAAAAAGATGTTTTCTTCGTTACGGAAGAACAAAACGGCTTTTACGACAATTAGATAACTCATATTATTGCCTGTATTGGCGGTCTGCACGCAAGCAGTTATACATCTTATTAAATAATTATGAAACCTACAAAAGTGACTGATGTGATATATTCCTCTTTGACTGACACTATACAAAGTAAGCGTGTCCACAAAAACTTGTTCGATGATGGTCAAATCACTATTGAGCGGTCATTGTAACCTTATTTCATCTTCAAAATTAAGAGGAGAATCGTTCGTTGAACATGTAGATTTGAGTTTTGTCATTCGATCATGATTTTGAGATCGCTTCTGAGTCGAGGGATTCATTCACATATGCCGGCCGACAAATGAAAAATTCAAATGCATGTCATATCTAGCCATACTTTAATTGCAACTGAGCGTATTGTTTCCTTAAATAAATTTCACAATTTTAGTTTGAAATCTTTTACTGAAGAGAAAAAGTAAGAAGCTTTGTAATAAAATGCACGCATTTCTACAATTTTCAACATTAGGTTTTACTTACGCATCGTTTCACTACTCGCAGAAAACAGATCGAAATAAAATCACCGCTTTTAATTATCTTTGAAAAATGCTTTAGCGGCACTGGTCTGTAATTAGCCAAGCAATTGTTTGTTTTCTTTAGATTTGCAAGCAAGATTTAACTGATGGTTCTGATGTAAAAAGCTGTTTTTCCTTACAGAATGAACGTATATCATAGCGAGTGTAGTAACATTGCATATTGCATATCATGAGCTACTGTACTGACTTAAAATAAGTAAGGCTGTTATGTGTCTTATTAGGGAAAAGTTTCCCCTAATCCAAGAGGACGTTTTCTACGCTTAATATTTCCACATTGAGTTTCCACTCAAAAGTCGACAAACTTTGAAAGTCACAATTCAGCGGGCTCATAATGACAAAATTACTGATGAATGCACGTGAAGAACACTATACTTTAAAGCTACGTTAATGACTATGACCGAAGATGATGCAAGATCATAACAAGTCAATTGTACTCGTGCAGTTTGGAGCGAAGATTGATGTGAACTAGGGACATGCATTCATTCAACAAGATTTCGTTGTATCGGAGTCTTTTTCATCGTAGTGGCAAAAATTGCAAATTTACGGGAAGAGATGATTATGGCGAAATGAAGAATACACGGCAGAATGAACTTCAATCGTACATCTTTAAAAGAAACTCATTAAAATTTTTAGAAGCACGGCAATAATTTATATCTTTTTAAGCTATTAATAAAAAGTACTTTTTGCATCAGAATATAGCGGGATAAGCATTGGATTTCAAAGGAATTTCCAAAATGATAAGTTTCTAGGAGTTGATTCTGCTTCGTTAACCCCATTGAAGTTGAAAATTCATCCAAGTAACCACTTTAAGCAAAGTAGTGGAGTAACGAACTCCGAAGCATGAATACAAAATCCCTGAATTGGTTTAATAGGAGTCTAAAGCTGAGATCAATTCAAGGGAGTTGGACCTAGGCGTAATGGAATTAGGTATTAATGTTGATACACCCACGCTAGATAAGGCCTCTTGGGAAAATGTCAACAGGTAGTCCCTACATCTTTGTTTGTAAGCCACTTTGAAGTATTAGAAAACGGAATGGGTTTTAGAAATTCTCCTTTGAAGTGTCTATATTTACTAGGTACTTCGCCGAAATATTTGTGGCCATGAAGGTTTTCATATGAAAAACAAAGCTTAAAATTTCATGTTTCGGATATAAAGTTTCACATATATCCAGATAGATTTTTACAAATTATGTGGGAGTAGAAAATACATACGTATTTCATTTTTTCCTCATAAAAATGACTGACAATACATTTCCAGCTAAACCTAAGCTATCGGGAATCGTCCTAATAAGTTCTTATTAATTAATCAAAAGCTTTCACTCCACTTGACTGATGATTAATTTAATTAGTCTATGAAGGACTCTAATAATTCGTTTCATACGCATCTATACAGCATGCCCCCGTAAAAATCACTTCATTTGTGAAATGTAGACTACTTTCGGCACATTTAATAATAAATTCATATGCAAACACTAAAGAAAATGCTTTGCATATATAAAGCTTCATATGGTTAAAAATTAGGAAATGAAGATGCTCCGGAAAAGAGTTGTATTTCTGAAAGGAATACATGTATTCTCAAACAAAGTTGTACATAGAAAGATAATAAAACTTCATTCCCAAAAATCTGATCTCCTCAAGCAGCTTGAATTATGAAAACAACAACGTAATTCCATATGCGTATGTTGTAAAAGGGAAAAAGGAAATGCTTTGTAAACTTTTCAAGTTTGGCAACATTTCGATTTTAGTATTTCATTCATTGAAAAAAGCTTGGGATTTTCAATTTCATTGCTTCCCTTGCTTGATTAGATCACTAATTAAAGAAGAACATGAAACCGACTCATTCTTCAATCAAGGACGAGCAGAATCCTTCATGGCATGTATTCTGATACTGTACCTCATATTTCATATTACCCCAGTACGCATTTTGCATATTTTACTAGCTACTTTATTCACTAGGAATTAATCAATCGAACCGATCAAAAATTTTAATAGGGGATATTTGATTAAAAGTTGGAAATCTTATTGGCTAGTTTAAGCGCTTTCAGCTAATATTCTTATCAGATTGCATCATGTTCGTTAACATAAGTTATTCTGAGAATCACCTTTAACACCAAACCTACGCCGTGCATACCTATTTCATTTTCGCAAAAAGTATTATGTAGTAAAATCTAAGGATGATTGAAACTGTCACAAGAAATTATCAGCATACCTAATTTGCATGAAGATAAAGTAAACCTGACCGAGCATGATTCATAACTCCTTCCGCTTTGTTATACCCAATCCACATGCTCATCTGCACGACTTCGTCGTGTAAAATGTCTAGCAAAACATCAGAAGAAAGTATGTTTCCTTTTCGCCAGAAGATAAATTATGCAATTCAACAAAAAAATTCTTTGTTTATGTACCTGGTTAGCAAAAAATCCTCATCTACATTTTTGCTCACGCCAGTTGGACCTTCCCTTGTTTTTATATTCAACAAAATTTTCCGAAAATGGGGAAGTGTTGACTTAAAGAAGCGTGATACGCTACGATTAATTTTAATTTTTTATTTACAAATTAAAGTATCAAACTTCAAACAGAGTGTAGATAGACTTCCGCTTTACTGACTACTAGCAAGTAGCAACTGATGAGCTTATGAAAACTAAAACGCTGACAATATTTTGAGAGGCCATTTGAACACAAAGTATCAATTATTGACCTTTAAAATTTCAACGAATTAATAGGAAAATAGGATTGAACAAACCTTGAGCAATGGCACCAGTAATAATTCCGAAGAATAAAAAGCAGACTCCGATCCGCCGCAGGCAACTGCCCTGGCCCTGACAGGGAAACATGATGTGACTTTCGAGGACACCCAAAGTCCTATAAGTCTTTGCAAGAATTACTGACAGATCCCAAATAAGATTGTTTCACACGCCCACCCACACATAAGAAGAAAGGATACCTAAGAGTCTTACAAATTACTACACTTTAAACTGCTTCTATTAGATCCACAGATCAAGTTATTATATCAATATCATTTTCCTCGAATCCTGTCAGGGTCACATTTTAGCTGTCTCTATTCGGAGCTAAGATCAAAATCGAATTTGAGACTCCCACCGAGAGAATAAAGTCTAGCCTTCCTTGTAAATTACTGTCTCAATGTCACAAATTTTCTAGATCACTTCACAATGATTTTAATCCGATTATCATTGATTCCGTTAGTTTCACAGTTTGCAGAAGCTCTGCTTCATTAAGTTTTCAAAGTTAACAGACTTAAGTAAACACAATAAATTTCAGTTTTCCTCAGCCACAAATGCTCAACGATTCCGTGCAAAACTACCAACTGACGGTCTTACTGTAAAATGAACACTAACCAACAATTGTCGTAGTCGTTTCATACAGGTCACACGATTGACCAAGGAGAGTGAAATAAATGAGCGGTGAAGACTTACCCTGCACGGGCAATAATACTAATGTTGCATACGAACATACTATTTCTATGCCGTGTAATTTCCATTTGGGGTGGCCCTTGGTGGGGATATTTTAATATTGGCCGGTTGTCTCTCCACTCGGTCAGTTTTCAGTCAAATTTTAAAGAACCATGAAAAAGCACGCGCACACCAACAAACCACGCAAGACACCCATAAAATTATAAAACGTCCGTCTCCTATTGTTGCTCCCTATGCATTTATTTATTTAGCTAGTATGCATTAAAGAGATGGTAATGGCTTCTGGTGATCATTTCAAGGCATCTCTTTGATTTTGACGGAAAATCATATTTGCAACACTTAAAAAAGCATAGTAAAATAAACGAAGTGAGGGATCCCTTGGTTCTTCTTTTTTTCAAGCAAAAACATAATCAAATAGAGCCTTATGTAGAGAAGTCATCAAAAAAATCATCATCATGTGCATAACCCATGCATATGGTTCTCACAAGATTGTGGAGATTCATCTTCTCACTCATCTTCGTCTAACGAAGAAATCCTCTTTGTATCTGAAGTCGTCGCCGTGTTTTGCCTCCTCTTTGTTCGACAATCGTCATTTTCATGCATTTCAAATGTGGGAAGACAACTAAAAATGAGTCAGTTTCTGCTTGAAATATGGCAACGTTTCTAGTAACATTGACATGACCCATTATATCCTACTTTTGGTTATATAACGCTGAAAAGGGAACGATGCAGTTTGCTATATTACTTCATGCATTATATATACTTATTATACAACAAAAATCACATTTTTTCGAAACACCAACGATGAGCAAGTAAGCGGAAACGTAAGCCAAATTAGAAAATTGTATTTTCTTTCCCTTTTTACACATTACCTACTTATTTTACTGGCTGAATGCATTTTTATGAGGATGTGATCAAAAACAAGCGTTCATTTTTTTTCGTTGCATCCTTTTTAGCATTCATGAAGCACTTATCCTAGATTATCTAACAAATCTTCATACACACATGTTCGCATGCAGTTGAAGTCAATCACGAAGTCGGATTGTCTGATCAAGATCGTCATCTTTGCAGGTCCGCTGTTATTCATAAATGCAAAGTGTTCGAAAATGTTGTGCATATTATGGAAGTAAAAATTTCTTCTTGGGGTACATGCAAAAAAAGAGAGAGACTAAAAACTCAGTATTCTCACATGATTAGGAAGTTTTCAGCCTTTCGGTTGACATTACTGACGTTGTCGAAGAATTCATACAAATCCCATTAGATTCATTAGTTTTGCACTCAAGTGGCGCTCAAAAACGTTCCCGTCATTCAATGCCCAAATACAAGAGGGCAAAACAAGTAAAGTATGACAGATACTTTGGTGCCGAGTTGAACTGTTGAAAACTATTATTAATTTGTTTCCTTTCTTGGAAAAAAATGCATTGCATATGCCCTTATGCACATAAACTTATTGTCTTGAATGTACCATGTACCTGCGTATGTGACTCTTAAAATCACAAAAAAAATGAAGTTGTTTTTATTTGTCAAGCTCAAAGGTGATTCAAATTGTTAGACATTCTCCAATTAATGTAGTAATGTAATGCTTTGGGTGAATGAATAATATTCAACAAGATTTTACATAATCAAGTATTCACTTTCATTCCATAATCTAGCATAAAAACTTGAGTCATGAAGTAATTGTTTGTTTTTTTAAACCAAATAAGCATGACAAAAGTAAATGGTCAGCAAAACTTGATTTTTATCAAAGGTTTAAGTCCCTACATAAGAAAATGACGCTTTCCTAGACGCTTGTATAATTTTCATCTTCATGAAGGTAAAAGTGGTAAGTTTTAAGGCTGTAACTTTGAGAGGATTTAAACACTTAAAAAGTCATTAACTACCATCAAAAGAAGTACCACAAGTACATTTTGCTTTGTTAGTGCATGCATGTGCTGCGCTATTAAGTTGCATCAAAATCTAATCATCTTCAAAAAAATTGTTTTAGGTTAGTCCTACAAAAAACCAAACGCATTTAATTCTTAATTCGTCTCAAACGAAGGTTAATTGGTTAATATAATTATTCATATATAATTCGTACAGTTAATATAATTCGTTAAAATTGTACCAAATGATAAAGTAAGAGGCCAGGCAAATTTTCGCAAAGCATTGCTAAGAATATTAATGATAGTAATATCTATTTTGATTAAACTTTACATTCTACGATTTAGAATTCAGTTTTTTTTTGGGGTTTTCCGGCAGGAATGTAAGCCATAGAAAAAAGAAATGGCTTGACTTTTTTTGCAACGGATTTAATGATTTCGTGAGTTGGGGAAAACAAATAGCTTGCAGGAAAATCGCGGACAGATGGATTATTTACAATTGAGCTGTGTAGGCGTTTTCCACAGAAATGACGAGGTCGCAATACCAATAAATCCTCCAAACTCCATCGTTTATTTTATGCACTCCAAGAATTTACGAGCGGCTGACAAATTTTATTATTACTCTGATTATTATTCTCTTCACTAGACAAAACACCACTCAATTAATTTGAGTGTTTGGTGGCTAGCACTGAACCGACTTAATGAATTGGAAAGGATGTCAATGCAATTGAAGCGCTTTTTTCATTCATTTTCCTTTTACCTCTTGCCTCTCTCCGTGTGTTCCTTTTAACCACTTACTTGACCATGCATGGCTTTGCATATAGAGGAGGAATAAAGATCATTATAATGTCGTATTTAATATTCATTTTTTAAAATTCAAAATCAGTTAACAGCATATCTAATTGCGAGGAAAATATTTATTTACTCACAACAGTACAACCGACAGAAAACCTCAGTGATCTATACAGTTCCTTATTCCCTGCAGGAAAGTATGAAGTACAATGAAACGCAATAAAGCACGAAGTTTACAGCTTTCTACTTCAGTTTAATCCAGCTTTGAAAAGGCGTTTTTCATTGCATTTGTCCATGGCTGAATGAAAAGAGTTCTCTCATAAAATCTCTAGTAACACCTCTGTCACTACTGCAACTGCAAGACGAGAAATTGGCTTCGCATTGCAGGAAGAGAACCTACGTGCATCACAACAATGCCACAATTGTCTCCTTCACGTTTTAGAGCAATGTGATGCGTGCTGCTGCGACACGCAGAGAGGAGCCATTTCACTTTTATTGTGATTTGCTACTCATTGTGAATTTGCGAACATGTCATATAATTACAGATTGGGTGATTAAAAACCATTAATTACGAAGCGTTAATAGCATCAACCTGGCCAAATTTTACGACAGGACGTACATTAAAATTATATTAGGAAACACGAAAATGACAAGTGCAAATTAAATTCATTCACAAAAAAAACAACAACTATAGATAAATTGGATAATGTACATTCGCATTATTTTTGGGCTATGAGCATGGAACGAACGGAACTAATTACAAATTGCTATTGTACTAACATGCTACATGATTTAATTTGATCTAGTTATTCGTCAGTTTGTCACTTATGTATATTAACAATCTATCCGGATCACAGCATTTCCATAATTTTGCACCCCTGATGAAGATGCCTAATACAATATGCAAAAATATGAATACCTAAGTTTCTTGCGAATACAGCTAAGTAATCTTCACAGAACCCATTCAAAACAATTTGCTGGCGGTGAGAGCTACCGCGAATCAATTGTTACTCATCCATAATCCAATTTACACACCTCCTGCCAAATCAAAACCGGTCGAGTCGAACCAAAAGATTGGATAAACAAAACATTATGATGTTCTTCGACACACACAAGCACCGCCAACGTGATAAGCATGATAATTTGTGGCTTCTGCAAACATGATGACACTAACCTCCTACTCTCTTTGAATCATCTTCTATGATGCGTCGAAAAGGAAGATGACTTGAATTCATTAATCTATTGAAATGCTCAACAAATTGTACTTTTAATATATAAGTGCAAGTAAAGAATGTTCGGAACAGATTTAGGGTTACAGGAAATGTGAATTCTAAAGTGGATTATTCCTCCTTTTACTTCGTGAGTTGAAAATATAAGTCTTGGAAGATAATAAATATAGGCAAATGCAGAAGAAAGGTTGGTTAAATTAATCAAAGAATGTGTCAGCAAGTTTTTGAAGAAAAACAAAGTAAAAAAGGAAGTGGCTAATTTTTTTTACAATTTTTC
Source organism: Seira musarum (assembly GCA_027743895.1). NCBI lineage: Eukaryota > Metazoa > Arthropoda > Collembola > Entomobryomorpha > Entomobryidae > Seira > Seira musarum. The sequence goes on from JAHZMX010005531.1 coordinate 9,110, forward strand.
TTTTAAAAAAGTTGTTTGGATTCGAAAAGTGTGGTGGTGTACCTAAAAACAATATAATTTGCAGGTTTGTACAAAGCGCGCTAAAAGCGGTAATAGGTCAACAAATTAACAACGAAAAGTCAAAATGCATCGAGTTAATCGTAGAGAATGTAAATAGAAATGCCAAACAGGTTTCATTTTTACCTTTCCATCTTCTGAGAAACGTATTTATGTATATGCTCAATGAAATGTAGACAAAGACTCATGTTTACGTGTTTGCGTAGGCGAGCAAAGCGAAGCGCTCTGAAAAATTTGTATGCATAATATCATCAACGGAAAGGCAAACGGACGATCAGTCGCATCATAATTTATAGTCAAAAGTCTAAGTCTGTTTACCCATTTTGCAAAAAAAAAAGATGAAAGAAAGCACTCGCATTATTTTGAGGTAATAATAACCTTATCAAAAACATAAGAGGTGGAAAATGTACTGAATAATCTTTCTTCATTATTAATACATTATTGTAGATTGGAAGTTTATTTACGTAAGGAGACAAAAATGTGAGCATTTATTCTGACGCAAGGCGAGATTCAGTAATGAGGATGCACAGGAAACTGTCGAGGACAGTTTGTCGGAATTCGACTCTACATGCTGTAATTTCACGACCACATTCTTCTCATTTGTTGACTGAGCACAATCAATCTGAGTTTTTATGTAAAAGGCTAGGAATTTTATTCACGGGGCTAGGAGTCAAGTGATTATGGCCAGTCTAAGCATCAAATGTGTTTGCCGGGCTTTGTGTCTGGCTTTGCCTATATGTCAAAAGTCAATGCGTACCTACATATTTCAAAAATAGATACCTCTACTTATACAATTTTTTTTATCCAATACCGACAATGGAAATGTAATAACATAAGTAATAAAAATAAGTAAGAAATGAAACAATTTTTTGTACCATCAGTAGAATTTGAAGCCCATTACATCGTTCGCTATTCGGAATCTTATTTAAAAAGAAAAACAATCAAATTGCGGGGTTTCTCAACTTCCATCTTCCATCATCACATTATTCTAGCTAATCGCTGTGCCCCATTGAGATCGGGCTGCTGTACGAGAAACAGATTTTATCATTTCTGACATATTTTTTCATCTGTGGCAAACAAAAGAGCTAACACCCAAATCGTGATCGCTGTTAAAGTACGGCGCAAGTTGAATAATTTCCTTTACTTGACGTATCCGGCTATTTAGATAGGTTTGGTTTGGTAGGCAGCTTAAACTTCGACCCTTTTTATACATCGAAAGTATGAGAATCACTTTTGCAGAGGTATTAAATGTTTCGTAAAAAGCTTCTTGGTGTCATAGAGTTCGCAAGCAATTTAAGCGCAATATTCTACAGGAAAAGATCAATTACCAGATAATATTATCGTCGGACCTTAATTTAAGACCGATTATATTGGAAAAGAAGACTATGGAAGATAAATGAATAGATAAACGCATGGTTTGAAATTCCTTCTTCTTACAAGGCAACCGCTAGCATCCCTGATACCAAATACGTATAAATGCTGCAAACAAAAATTCCATGTTAAAACCAAAACAAATTGCTTTAATGCATATATTTAAACACCTTACGTTATTGTAGTCAGTACTTTACATTAAGCGAAGTCATTATGGAAATTATCAAGGACATTAATTAAAAGTTAGGAATCTTTTATTTGCTATCATGAAAGCAATGGATAGCATATGTATTTCATTAAGAACATTTCGCATTTTATTTGATGTCATTAAATTCTACTCATTACCAAGGTCTGATTTTATTTTCAAACTTTGTTTACGCTTAAGCGCTTAAGTATGCATTCTCAATAGACAGAGTACTAAGAAAACATTCGACATAGAACTTTGCAAGACAACTTTGCCTGAAAGCCAGGGATAATTGCATACGTTCTCTATGTTCAAAATCTGAAACCAAACAGTTTTGGCAATCAAACAATAATATGTATATATTACATCTTTATAGCAAATGAGATTGGCAAAGTTCAAAAACCATTTACATCGAAAATGAAGCTTTAATGTAATTTATGTAATATGTAAAGCAGCATGCTTAAAAATCTCAATAAACAACAATTTTTAAAGGGCAAGCATAAAGAATTTAAATAGAAACGCTCCAAAAACGTATTTGCAAATGCCACCTGCGCAAAGTTTTTGAATCTTTGTCCCATTGATATAATAGCAACTGCACTCTACCAAATGCAATCTCCCATGAAGTATGAAGCACTTGTGGTAACTTCGTGTCAGGAACTGTCACAAGACGGATTTATTCACTGTTTAGGAATGGCTTGAGAGCGCTTACTATTAGTTATCAGTCGTAACGAGTGGCTTTTCTCGTAACAAATAAAACTCGTAAATCCATGATGAGATGGCGATGGGTTAGGATAGGGTAAAACGCTTGATGAAAAAATGATACGGTTGGGTAACTGCCACATTAAAATTTTGATGGAGACTAATAACTCTTTATGAAATAAAGCTGCAAAAGAAGACGATCATAATGGCCAAAATCATATCTTTCACTTTCTTGACTTCTGCACAACGCATCTACGTGGAATAATACATAAAAGTACGAACAAACCTGGTGAGTATTTCGGTCAGGGATATACATTTCAAGACGAAAGAAGGAAAGGGAGGAGATGAATAATGACGAGATTATGATGTGATTTTTTTGTGCAAGATACTTCGTCGTAAACAACCATGAAAGTAGCTAAAAAGTCTTTTCTATCGAAAAATTATATTTTCATCCATGAGACGTTAACCAAATTGACCATTGAAGCAATATTAACAGTAATGTAGTGGGTGATACGGAGTATTATTTATAATAAGGTCACGAAAAGCATGAATTGTAAAATTTCCAACCCTGCTTATAAGCTATGTACTCAATCATATATAATTAATGATTATAATATTTTGATTTTTGAAAATGTTATGAACTTAGGAACTGAGCTTCTGAACGAAAAAAAAAGTTTTGTGTACATCTGTAGTTTCCTAATTTTCAGAGCTCATCGGCTTTATTTTTAGTACTAAATTTTTATAGACCAAATATTTTTTTAGAGATTATAGTAAACACCATAATAATCTATTACTTATTTGAATAAGCTTTTTTTTGTTTAATGACTGAAGTCGCTGTAAGATAATTATAACGCAGATAAGAAATCAGATGCTGCGACTTTCAAAAAAATAAGAGCAGAATTAAGATTACCTAACCATGTTTTTAAATGCAAGTTTCATAACTCCCTGTTTGAATTTTTAGATTTCAACTCATAAATCAAATGAAGTCCTAATTTCATTCCTCTTTCAACTTATCGGGAGGAGGAAAATACTTTTTGCCTAAGCGTTTGAACGTACTTGTTAGTTTCCGTGTTTTTTTCAATCTTGGTCAGTATTAGAACCTTATATTTAAATTATTTTGGGATAATACCCTATTGTCCATCTAAATTGCTTAAGATTTCAGACGACATAATAGTTCTGTCTATTTGAGTCAGTAAGTCAGAGTAGTCACACATCTCAAGAATCGGTTAACTTGTCAGCTCCCATTAAAACATTTGTTGTCTGTCGGTAGGAGTACTACATTCATAATTCTGCACGCGATCTGCATGTTCTCGAGTGTGTTGTGTATCACAAAACGTAAGGTCTTGTAGCAGCAAACGTTACATCATTTTGCCGCGGAGAAATGTGAAAAACATCACGACTCAACGATAGAAGCCAAATGCTCATCATGAAAACTATAATTTTGAGAAATTCAAGTTGTCTCTCTCTACAGCTTCCTCTTAACAAAAAAGTCGTTATTTGAGGAAATACCACTAATGAGCGTGCTCGTTCATTCATTTAAGTCTACACAACAAGATTTTTATTTTTTGCAAAAAAATGGAAGATTTTTTACAATTGATAGCATGCAATGAAGAATCACTAGAAAAATGAGTCAACTTGTAAGAATGAGAATACGTATTACATGTTCTACTTCTCTTTTTTATCTGAGCAATCACTTATTCTTAAACAAACGTAAATACTTGGCAATTGAAATTGAAATTCTCAGCTTGCATTTTCCTAATTTCCATGTAAGTAACTAATCTTGTCATACATGGAAATTTTTACTTCTCCAAAGAATTCAGCATCATCAATTGAAATTAATGAAGTATTAAGACTATCATTATATCAAATTCAGGTACACGCTCATATACTTATGTCTTCATCCCAACCTGGGTCTTGGGATCTGGACTAGATTTGGAAAAGAATCATATTTAGCGTAAGTACTCGTGTGTTGTGTTTAAATGGAGGTAAAATATAATGCAAAAAGACAGGTTCTTAAACTGTCCAGAATTTTGTAAAAATTACCGGGTTGAAACGAAATCTTAATATAAAAGCATTTCGCAGATTATCAGAAGCACCCATTTTCAAAACCACTAAAAACTGACAGTAATTCCGGTTCCTCTTCACTTATTGACGCTACTACATATATACTTTATTTAGAAGTACAAAGGCAAATCATATAACTAATTGTTTCCCCTGTATGGCCCCAATTCTTTAATTATGGTTCTGTTTACAATTAGAAGACGAGTAATGCATCACATTAGGTGGAATAAGGGAAGAAGTCAGAACACAAGATAAATGGGGAGAGGACATTAAGTGTGCGCAGATTAGTCATTGCGAATGTGAAATAAAAATAATAAATGAAATTATAAACCTACACAGCAATGATATGCTGCAAGTGTTATCCCAGCTAATTTCTATTAATAAAAATTTGCTGAGAATTTAAATTCCTTTCCTTCCTTGAATTATCTTCTCCAAAGGTACATCGTACATCCTACTACCCTACACTTTGCATGAATAATTCAGTAATTTGCCTTTATCAAAATCAGTTAGAGTCGAATATGACCTACCTATTATTACGTGTGTCGTGAAAACTAAAAGTTGTAATGCTCACTGACATACAACTTGCTGATAGCGTCCGTACAAGTCTATTTGCCAAATTAGCATTACATTGATACTGAAGTTTTTAAAGTTTGAAAACTTGTTTGTCACATTAATAAAGCACGATACGATAGACTGGACTGTAATCTGATAAGAGAAGTCTGACCATTTCGTATTCATCGATGAGATGAGGTGCATGATTAAAGTATGTCGGACGCAGTTTATTTACCTACGTATAAATAGTAGAACAATTTATTTAGTCATAGAACATCTCAGAATTGTTCCGTTGGACCCCCAAGAATACAACAGTTTAAAATATTATGCAATAATAGTCCAGGCCTATCTCGTTTTTTTAATTAATAAATCCATGAATGAAGCCTTTTAATTGCATTCACCAGAAACAAATAATAATACGACAATAACGAAATTGCAAACCGTCTAAAATTGATTTGATGTAAACCAAGATTGGATTATGGGGTAATAAGTAGTTATTGAACATGAATGCAGTTAGCAAATGTATTATCTTTTGATTAACTATCTATCATGCGGATGACGATACTTTGAATTCTATGAAAGATAGGTGCGTCACTAGATGTTGTTTTGTGAATTGTTAAAAGAGTCTTTAAAATCTTACCAAGTGATCATCTTCATCAAATTCGCCATTAAGATGAAAATTGCTTACACGATACATAATTTGTTGTGTTTAATATGCAACACCAGTATGTTTTTTTTGAAATGCCGAACCTTCAAAGATTTTACATATACACATGTATAGAAGCTTATTCTTACATTTCCTTTTCCGTAAGTTTTTTTATTCAATGAACTTATTAAACGGTAAGCCAATAAATATATCAGAATCTATCCATAAAAAATATGGCAGAAGTGCAGCCTTACAAATTAATGTGTCTAGTCAGACAAGTGACATTTTAAACAAAACTGGGTGCCAAAATATTTACGCCCGACGTCCATCATACAACACTTTTTCCAATAAGGAAACCAATGAATGAATAAAGCGTTACCCAGAAAATATCATGAATGCTTATTGTACAGACATCATGTTTGATTAGAAGTAATAATGACAATTTCTTTTCTTTGAATAGAATGTGCATCGTTGCAAAATTCATAAACCAAGACGACTTTTCAAGACCTGAATTCTTCGAAATAAGTATCTAAACTTGAGCAAAATTTTCGCATGTTATGCAAATATTAAATAGGTATGTGAGATGCCAGCGTGTGGGCTTCGAAATTAGATTAAAAAACAATCAAAATGTCTTTTCAAGTTATTGAACGCATGAGCTTCAATGTCATGATCAATCCATTAAGACCTTCGTGTTACAATTGATTCACACATGCCACTGAAAGTGAAACCATGCATTCCCACCCTGATGTGTTTTCAAAATTAGAGTTAGGTACTAGGTAGATATAGATAGAAAATACCACGATTGCAACACGAATTAATTATTTATTAATTAAGCAGATAAATAAAAGTTGTTCTGTTCACTGGTACTTGCTTTATAAATTATAATTCTGCGAACCACATTTACAAAATCTAAAATGTCTGAATTCGAATAAATATTTTCAGGTCAAATATCTAGGCGTCTTTCGGTATGTTTCTTAGCGGGAGATGTCCAGTTGACCAATAATTCACATCTCCTTGAAAGCATATATTTTGATCAAGCAATTTGTCGTCTTCGACGTAATACATTATGTAAAAATTGCACATTTCATCATTCTTGCTTGGGCTACAACACAATTTCGCATTTAATTCTACAGTATAAAAAATTCATGGGAATACTCGCAGATTCGTTGTTTTGATTTACCCAATGTACGTAACCCAATTCCTGTCACTTTTCATGGTACACCTTGCAGCCTAAATTAGAGATAAATCAGATCATACCTAATTCTTATAGAACGTACAATGGTCTAATTATTAGAGTATAAAATATGGTAAAATGTTCAGTCATTCACTTTGCTTACAAGAATGTCTCCTTGTTTTACAGTAAGAGCTTCAGCAACCCGATAAAACATTTGCGGCAATTGTGGATCTTTCTTTCCAATCAAGGTCCAACGAAACTGGCCACCGGCATCTTTCCGCACTCTATAGCCACTGATTTGTGTTCCTGAAAAAATTGACGACTTTCTAGTGGCAAGTTTTTTCAGTATTTAATTAAGGATGAGGATTGACCTTACCAAGAGAGTGTGAATGTGTTCTGAACGCAAAAGGGTGGATTACTTTGTCTTCTTCCAGTCTACATTTATCCTCTAAATGAACTTCTTGATGAGGCAAAATCATTCCAAACGTACCCAACAAATATACTCCTGCAAGTTTACTGACTCTGTTAACGGTAACGCATAATAACACTCATAATAACACTCATAAATAAACCATAACACCTATCGCAGTTGCAGAATGTGGTTTAGTGATGATGCCAACTAGTGTGGCATAAAAAGGGAAACGTGAGAAAATTGTCAAACTCGAAATTAAAATAAGGATTAAGGTACCGCTTGTGAGTTATCTGCAGTTCAAGACCAATATAATCTTTTACGTTGCCCATCTTGTTGTCTACTTTAAAAAAACAGATCTAAAATTTTGTATGCGTTTTGGTTTTTGGTAATAATGCTTTCTTTGTTTTCACTTTTTATGGAAGACGACACGTGATGATCACCAGAATGAAACTGAACCACTAAAAAATGAATTCCACTGCTTCCTCCAATCTCAAAACCTACATCTTCAGGCAGCGTTAGGTTTGGAGCATTGCGTGCCCAGGCGTAGAGTATAATTTCACTTCCCCCCGAACACGTTCCCCCTGATGGTAAACTCTCCTCAGCGTCATTCAATGAAAAGCTTGATCCCATGTTTCCACATCGCCAAATTTTTGCTTCGACTCCAGGAGATTTGCATCCAAATAGCTTTTGCGAGATGATACAAAATGCCATTCAAGTTCGTGCATGCAAAATGAACTTCCACGTGTGAAAACGTTTCATCTTACCAACAAGTGATGTACGTTAGACATCTCGGCGTGCGGTCTGAAACCAACTATGTAAAAGGGAGTTTAACCAAAGTCCAGTATGAAATTATGGAAAATGACGATTATGATATGATCAGACTAACGAAATAATAAATATGCGAGTAGATGTACTTACTGATGTATGATTCCTTGGACGATGAGACTTTAAGCGACGTACACACATACGAATCAACCTATATCGAATTCCCATAAGATTAAAAAATTATCTAGGACTAACTTTCATCTATCTCATTATCACTTGAATTTAACGAAACTCTCTTAAATGATAGTTGACTCCAACCAGCTTTTGACATTCAGTAAAAAGTCTACTTATAAATGATTAATACAACTCACATGAACGAGGGTGTGGGACGGAACAAGAATCGATAATGATTCCCCCGCCGTATAGCTGGCCATTACGCTCACTGCAAAATATGTGACATATTTCAGTAAATTTTGACTACTTTTATAAGGCATTATGGACTAAAAATGCAATGCGCATAACTTATGAGATTTCTGCTAAATCTAAACTTATTCCATTATTTTCCACACGCTGATATACAAATCAAGGACGAATTCTAATTTAAAAATAAATTTCTCGGAATCAACATTTAGCCAGAAACCGGACGATTATATTACAATGAGAACACAGGTTTTTTCTTGCTTACTCCAAACAGTAACAAATACACTTGGCACCTCATTTTAATCAACTTTGTAGAGTTTAATGTAAGACATATGTAATTCAATTCATATTTATTTGACTTGACATTTGATTTGGCATTTTTGAAAAAACATAAAACGGTATTAAAAGTACAATTCATAAAATATAAATGAGTTTTCGTTCGGGTCTGTACACAGCTAAGTATGTAGTTCATCATAGTACCGTACATAGTTAAATACTAATTACATTACCTATTGATGCGAGAAGTAGAAGTGAGTAAAAAGTTCATAAGATCAAAGAGGTTCACAAATAAGTAGGTAGTAGGTAGCATCATTGCAGATTCGATTTGAACTTAATTATTCCAAGTGAATAAACATAAATTTTTAACTTCAATTCATAACTTCTTTAACCTATAGCATAATTGCATTTAACAGATTCATTCCCACGGTTGAGGTTGTTAGCAGTTCAGTAACTATTTCATTTCGGACTTTCTTAATCTCAGATGAAGTCATTCTTTTCTCGCAATTCTTAAAAGTCCCCTTCAATTCATTTTCTACAAAGTAAATAACATAACAACCGCAGCTGCACTCATCTTGTTGTTGAGCGCACCTCTGTACCAAAGTGATGTTCCAACTTTCATACGAGCTGCCATGAATTTTAGAGATATAGTTTGCAATTTTTCTAACTTGCAGCATGCGCAGTTCTACTGGTTGGAATTTCCAACTCGAATCATAAATACGTATTTCACGTGAGTTCAAATAAAACATGGCTAAGTAAAAGTGAGTATAAATATAAAGTGGCGCAACCAGCAAACAATCCTTTAAGCCGCGCAGAACGGTGTGCGGAAAATATACCGCATTTGGAGAAACGTTTCCAAGATCTTGGCCGCGATCCAAAGCGGGAAAAAATAGAATCGGGATGTAAACAGCAAAGAGGTCACCCGCAGACCGTTGTTCATTGTAGCTTCGAATCCGTCGTGTAAGATAAGCGTCCAATACAAACGTTGACATCTTTTGCCCAGTCAACACATCCAAAATTGAGTGAACATCATCTTTGTATGTTTCCACAAAAAATATTGACGGATACTCAGACGCAATCGGTAAAACCACAGACTTGCCTCCTTGGGAAACTCCAAAGCCTTCTGTCAAGATTTTAGTAATCCAAAATTTCAACACATGACATAACTCATGACCAGTATTTCCAAAATGTGAATTCTTCGATGCGTATGTATGTACCTTTTCTCGGTAAAGCTGTTATTACTTCGGTGCGCCACTCTCGAATCCTCTGATTTCTAGTTCTGTTACCAGATGTTTCAAACGAATCTTCACATCCAAAATAGGTAATTGTACGAAAGCTTGGGCTTGAGAAGTCTACCTGTATCTCTGTAAGGCAAAATAGAAGGAATAGTACTTTTATGCATAATAAATTAACAAAATAATTGAATGAAAATGCCATTATTACCATTGACACGAAGAGGGTTTAAATTCACTGCAAGCTTTGGAAGCTTTTCTTTCTTATTAAATTTGTACCTTTCCCATTTCCATAAAGACTGGACCTCCTCCCCGTTTGAGATTTCTCCACTGCTAACAACAAATAAAAAACAATAAAAATAACATCTACCAACAATACGCCATACGAAAATCGGGAAATTAAACTTACAAGAAACACTTACCAATTATTTGAACTATTAACTGATTGAGAATTAGTTTGAACTTCGAACGACGCCATTCGAACGTTATTCGCTATTGACGGATGCGGTGTATTCTTCAGAAAGTTTTGGAACGTGAGTGAGACTCGCCTTTCATTTTGCTGGGCCCTCGTTGGATTTTGAATGCGAAATAACCTCAGCCATTGAGGGTTTCTTGTACATACTGACTTAAGTGACTTAATTTAACTACATATAGCGTTTAATATGTACACTCTTCCTTTAAATTGACAGTAATTTGCGTAATTATTGGCACCAAAAGATAATAACAACAGCACACAAAACGAGTTTCTTTCTGATATCATTGAATCACACAAACACAGAAACTTTAGTAAACACTGTCCACTGCGTAGCAGTAGCAGTCGAGTCGGAGTCGAGTCAACTCTGGATGATCAAACTTTGCCTTGAGTGTTTCCTATTTTCCTATAGGTACATATATTTTTGTTTTTGTTCATATATGTAACTATGCATTGCTTGCAAAGAAAGTCAAGCAAAGATTGAAGAAAAAACGATGAAAAAACAACTGTATTTGCTTACTCGCTTTACGTTTGCGTTGATTGGATTGATACATTTGGTCTTTGTGTAGTGAACGAAAAAAGTTTGTATGACTATGACCAATCGAATTGGAATCAACTTTCTCACTCCAATTTTGCGTTTGGACATTGGATAATCCAATTTGGATTATGTGGATAGTATGTAGAAGTGGCGCATGGCATGGAACGAGGAACGGAATTTGGAGTTTTATGCAAACTTTAAAAAAAATAGTGAGCAGTGGTAAAATAACTAATCTGAAGTCTGAAGAGCCTGCTTACGCTGATTATGTTATGCAGTTTGGAAATATGTATGTATGTATTTCGATCGAATCCTTAAGAAAGCATGCCGACATAACTTGTGGATGGCCCTTTTTTGGTTTATGTCGATGATTATAATTTTATGTGAACTAGTTAGTAAACTACGAAAGAAATGACTCGTCGGATTTGCTTGCATAAATGAAATGCAATGGTATTATTAAGTATGGTAAATCCTGATGAATTGATTAAGAAAATAACGATTAAAATAGTGCAATTAGTATAAGATATGAAAAAAGGTTTAATTACAATCAGTGGAATTTATTTAAATTATTTAGTCTCATTTCATTATCTATAACTCCCCATTCGTGGCTATTGTGGCTTGGATTGTGTCCCATACTATTTTTGCAAAGTCTTCGGTGATTGGTGCAAAGAGATTTCTGAATGCCATTTCCCGAACTCCTTTATTTGCCTTTGCTAAAGATTTGCCAACGTTTTCCGCGCAACGTTTCCTTTGGGCAGCATTCAGGTCCTTGTAAAGATAGAGTCGAGCCTGCTGAAAGGTATCAGCAATGTCACCAACCGTGTCAAACCTATCAACTATTCCGTTGACATGAAACATTGTGTCTTTCGTTGTTGAGTTGACTGTAGGAATGAGTGGAAATTCTTCTTCCCTCCATAATTTTGTTGTGTCAAAAGGATTGACTGGGTAGTTCATCGCCTGCTCTGCAGTCATAACTTGAATTTTCAATGTCCATTTTGGGTAATCATGGTTGGCAATGGCGTTGAATAAGTCCCTTGTTGCGTAGTCGGGATCTAACCCTGCAGCCATTTCAATCTCGGTTTGGTTCCACCAAAGGAAGGGCTGCTGAGAAATAAAATGAAATTTCACAAAAACGGGAACCCCTTGCTTGTTGACGAACTTGAATGCATGAACGCCTCCGCCGTTAATAACTCTGCTATTAATTCCGTAATCGGAAAAGGTGATGAGATTGTGCATGAGGGTTTCCGGGCGTAGACCAGAAAAGTCCCACCTCATGGTCGGATCTACTACGTGCGTTTGTGGGTTGGGCTTTCTCGATTTGTTAAGGTCATTGAAGAGCATTGGATCCCTGATTGGAAACACTCGTGCCACATTACCGACTAGATCAAATATTCCATCGAGCGTGTAAAATTTCAAAGCAAAGCCTCGAGCCTCCCTCAGTGAATCCACACTTCCCAGTGACCCTGCAACCGTGGAAAACCTGATGAAGATGGGTGTGATTTTTCCTATTCCATTTAGGAAATCTGCTTTTGTCAGAGTGGAAATGTCGTGCGTAACTCTGAAGTATCCAAATGCACCATGTCCTACAAAAATTATGAAAATTTTAATACAGTTTTACTTTTGGCAACTACAGATAGTAAATTGAAAAGTATATTTGGTGTTTTTCTAATACCTTTGGCATGTACCACTCGTTCAGGGAGCCGTTCGCGATTAAAATTTGCCAGTTCATTGAGCAAAAATATGTCTTGTAGAAGAACATGTCCACGATTGCCAATGGCTAGCGATGCAGTAAGACTTGGAACGGGACAACCTTGTTCGTCTCTCACTGTCCCTGCTTGACTTTCTGGGTGCTGTTCTGCCCAATCTTCGAGTTGGCGAGACGCCAAATCCCCCGTTGGTCTCAGAGATTGTGGAGGAAATGGTGGATTAGGAGGAGGTATGCCTCCTGTACATAAATGAAACAGAATGCATAGATTAAAAATATTTTTTAAAATCCTTTTAAATGTTGGAAAATGAAAAAAATATTTACCGTATAAAAAATCATGAGATTGACCATCGCAAATGACGATTGTCGTGAAGAAAATCAATAAAAGTCTCGCTTTCCCCCTAGTCATTATTTTAAAATAGAAGTTTTTAATATCAAATAGTGTTTTTTTTAAAGACACCGCACTAATTCTTGCCTCCCAGTTAGTAAAATGCTGACTGAATGACAATATGGTTAAATGTGGTGAAAATTATATGATGAACGGCGGATGTTTTTTAGTGTTTATGCTTTAGAATACGCAATAAAAACTTTAGGTACCACGATAATGTTATCCTTGTTTAGTGGGTTAGGAATTCAGCCATGCAACCATTACATGTTTAGGTATTCGTCATCTGAGCATGGAATAAAAGGCTTATGAATGAATTTTAAGGATTAGCATTAGCCTAGATTATTTTTCTATTTCTGACCTCACACAATTGTCTTGGTCAGCAATGAGAAAAATGCACATTCTTACGCTCTGTAAAGGCAATTCTTTTATCAGTGTTTTAGATTTTTCACATCGACAATGAAAATGATTTAAAAAGCGACTACAACAAGCAATGGAACAGTACGATAAAAGGCAATAAATATTATTGGTCAAGCTCGTTTGGCACACCAGTTTGTTTTAATTCCAATTACATTTTGTCACACATTCCTACATAAATAATCCTTTTGTTAAACCTTAACCTTGTATTATTATTATATTATTTCACGTTACATTTTGAGAGAGACCTTTTGGAATCAAACAGCATTCATATACGGTAGACTAGAACATGCACTAAAAACTGGAAATCTCATCTATTCGATTCGATTCTTGACCTCTTGACTATCTTCAAGTGCCAGAGACTTGTTTTGGAGTTTTACTTTTAGATGATGGGGTTGGTGGTAATGATGGCTGGGTTTGCACTGGCGGTGGTGTGGTGGGCTGGTTAGGTGTAGACATTGTTAAAGGGGTCTTGGAGTTAGGAGACTCCACGGAATCGCCACCTTCGCTTCCTGCATCATATTCCGTCTCTCCAGCTCCTTCGCTGGCTTCCTCTGACTCTCCGGAATCTTCGTCCTCTTCTGAAGGTGACTTTAAGACGAACTCGGGAAAATACAATGCAGGGTAGTCTTCATACAACGTATCATCATAAGACTTTTTATGCAAACCATCCGAACCCATGAAAAACGCTACAGGATCAAAAGGCACTATTTCGACGAAGGAGTCTTCTCGTTTAACTGACCATTCCTCAGAGCACATTAGCATATCTGTCTTTGATGCTTGATATGATGGATCTGGCCTAATGCGGTAGTGGTAGTTATCTGGATGGCCTATGTATTTCCGGAAGTCTTCGTGCCGCTGATTTTTACCATAAGGCATTTTAATGCTTTTAACTTCATGTTCAAGTCGTTCAATTATAGCTTGATTTTGAGCCTCCAGCTCTAATGAATTGATTAGGTCAGCTTCCAACTCGGTTAGTTCTGCTTTTAGCAACATTTCCATCTCCTCAATTTCCTGCGTAAAATCAGGAGCTTGATACTGAAAGTATAGACGAAGCCATTCAATTGGATTCTCCGGTTTGTTCGGAACTGCATACAACTTTTGTAGGGCTTCTATCAAAATCTGATTTGTTCTAGTTTCCTCCACGAAATCGGTCAAAGACCCTGGTTCTGGAATGGGCTGAATATAGTACCCAAAGCATTTTGAAAAATGATGATAAGCAAATCCCACTCGTAGTATGTACTTAATGTATGTGTATCATTGCATGACACTTTGGGAAAAATAATAAAACCTTTACCCTGAATGGAAAAGCACGAACTCTTTCCTCAGATACAGGAATGTGTTCTTCGCGTTCAAAAGGGGAAAGGTAGGTACTCGAAGCAACAGTACCGCTACCTACACTCTGAGATGAATGAGTTTGAGACATGAAGCCAATATTATTCAGCAAGGCAAATGGCTTAAAGAAGATAAGAGCATTAAATAAATGTCAAATACTAAAGTCTTAATAATCCAAAGGAAAATTACTATTATGTAAACAATAGACAACAGAGTTCTTCATTTTGTAGCTAATTTTTTTATCCTGTCTCAAAGTTTTATTTCTAAAAAAATTGTGACCATAGTTTATGAATGAGTTGAGATGAACAATATGCGATGATAAAAGAACAATGCTGGGTCTGTTGGTTATTGATGAGAGCATGTTTTTTGAGTACGACTAGTATGAGTAAAAGCTGCATTTTAAATCGAATATTTAAAAACCATATTTATTACTATATTTATTTTTACTATATATGCTAAACAAGATTGAGAACATTCCTGTTTCACGATGAAAGCGAAGTGTATGAATAAACTTATTTAGCGCTGGCGTTTTTTGGCGGCTCATGCGTTTCTGATTTCGCAGCTGTATCATTCTCAACTTGAAGGCTGCTCTTTCTTTTTTTACGCATTTCCTCAAGTGCGACCGAGTTCTTTCGTGGAGCTCCTCTCAAAATCATGAACTGTTGCGTATATGGTTTCTTTTGTGGAGTTTTGGGTATTGCTGTTTTGGGTTTGGAATGAGAACTTGGAACTTTTGCAGAACTGGTTTCAATATCCGGAATTATCCCTGTTTGAACATTATCAGCAACAGGAGGCGGCGGTGGCGTTAGATTAATGGTCTGGGTCGGACGATGAGCTAATGGGACTGGGCTGGCAGGCTTGTCTAAAAAATCATACACTTAATATGCACTTAAAAAATACGAATACTGAAATAATGTACGTGATTTTCTTTGATCCTTACCTGAAGTGTCAACCATGAAATTTTTACTAATCTTATCAACAACATTTGCAGCGCCCTTTTCGTCCTGAACTTGTTTTTTATACCAACTTGGGTTCCAAACCCACTTACTGTTGTTCTTATGTACTGGGATTCGCGAAGGGTATGGAGGCTTTTCTCCTTCTATGTACAAGCTGGGTTTATTTGGGGGAAACTCTTTCAGTTCAGGTCCGTCGACTTTTTTTTTCACCATGGGTTCATCCGGACCAGTTGCCTGGCTCTTTCTCAACGGCCCTTTCTCATTTTCAGGGTTAGTAATTGGAAATTTAACTTCCTTTTCCACCCCTCTCATCGGTTGTGGATGAGTAGGTTGAGGGGGAGACGTAAACGATAACTTTTGTCCAGGAGGATGTATTAAGTCAATTAGAGGCTCCGATTTATCGATGCTTTTGCGCGACGGTAATTGTATTTCATCAACCAAACCTGCGGATATTCTACGACTTTCTCTGGGGTTACTTGTTGAGTCCCTTTGTTTAGAATCATGTCTCTTACGAATGTGGGAGCGACGATACTTGCCAAGGGCCTTGAGAGTTTTTCCTTTAGTGAAAAATAAACATTGAAACAATTCACAATACTATGTCATGCTTAGTTTTCTTTCATTTTCACCTAAATGGTAATATCACTCTCTCACGACTCACTTTTGTATGGTTTCAAAGTATCCAAGTAAAACAGGCGCATAATTGTGAATGCCAAGTAAATCGCAGTGCAAAAGAAAAATAGAAACATGAGAAAACCAGCTATGGAAGGAATGACGACATAGAAGAACTCATATAGGAAACTCCCAGCTAATTAAATTAAATAAAGTTATAACAAATTAGAATTAATCAATGAAAGAAGAAATCATTCAAAAATCAATATATTACCGAGAATGAGATTATTATGTGTAGAAATTATTTTAAAACTGACTTTCAAACATTGGATCCCG
The DNA here is from genome assembly GCA_027743895.1 of Seira musarum. Lineage (NCBI taxonomy): Eukaryota > Metazoa > Arthropoda > Collembola > Entomobryomorpha > Entomobryidae > Seira > Seira musarum. The sequence continues at coordinate 25,709 of JAHZMX010005531.1, forward strand.
CTTTGCAGGATCATGGTTAACATTTCCTGGAATGTCATTTGGCTTGTATCTGTAAAAGTTTGTCGAATGCTCGGCTTTTGTTGGAACACATTTACCGTCCGGATTACTCCACATTATTGAACGAGGGATACAAAGAAGTGCAAAAAAGTATTTATAAGAAGAAAATGAATTTGGAAAGACTTACTTATAAGTACGTAATTCGTCAATTGTCAATTTATTCTGTACATAAATGTTATATCCTACTCACATCTTGTCTTGCGATTTACAAATGCACCTGCTGTACAAAGAAATCGATAAAAGTTTGGTGGTTCTGGTTGTAGTTCACATTTAAATCAGCTCATAAGTCATAATTGTGTGTAAGTAAAGTAATAATAATGAAGCTTAGAATAACTACCTCGCTTTATATAGCAGACAGAGACACAGATTTGTAGCGTTAGAGACAATTACACTAAACAGCAAAAAAAAATTTTGAGTATTCATTTTTGAAACATTTGGTTTGAAATGATAAAAATATGTAAGAACTTTAGGTTCTTGCTCGATATGTACCACACTGGTCTCTTTCGGTCATATCAATAGTTGCCGTAGTTAGGTTTCCTGATGCCTCCCACTTTTGGCACTTGTGAGCGTCCATTTCATGGCGTTGGCACTTGTCATATAAATTGGTCCGACGGACGATTTCCTCGCACATCCAAACCCAAATTCCATTTTCCCTTCCAGAGAGTAGTGCCGTTTGTTCGGTCCCTTCTTCGATTGCTCCCTGCAGTACTCTAGCATCTTTGAAATGGTCGAACAGTACTTGTTCCCAAATCGGAACCAACCGAGTGGGGTATTTCGTCAATCTTTTTCCATGACATTTGGTCAGCTCTTCCTCGTTGTGCACCAACCTCACCAATACAAGGTGCCTTGCTTGAATCGGTGTCTTAAATTGGAGGAGTTCCACAAGCGATTTACTCAGGGCCAATTTAGAATCTTGAATTTGTTTTTCTTTTGATATCCAGTCTTCCCGACCTATTGGCTTCTCAATGGTATTGAGCATCGCATTCTCCCGTTCCAATCGTGTTGATGTGACATTGACTATGCTTATTAAAGTTATGCATGGAATACAAAATCCCAAGTTGATTGCTTCCATTCTTTCCCTTACTTCCTTCACCACCGTCGGAGTCGAGAAATTTTCTGTTGTTGTATCGGTGAGTATGGCGTTTCCGGATAGGTTTGCACTGATGTAATGCTTACTTCCCTCATTGTATAAGATGATCCTTGTGCACCACTTTACTTTGATTTTCTCATTGTTTGCGTCAACAATAGGGAGACGGTCGTCTTCTAAGGTTTTGTTCACGGTTGACCAAACAACTTCAGGGGAGAAAGTGGATTCGCTTTCATTTGGGAAATGAGTGCCGATTACTACGAGCCCAAAAACAAACAACCGCCAGGGTAAAGGCTTAGAAATTGTAAGGAGGTTCATCGACCACCAATCGTCACCCATGTTGGATTCGAACAACAATGACCAACAACTAAAACCAAAACTAAGCGCTGACAACCCAAAATTCCAAGAGAGTTCTGTTTTCTTATAAATAGCTTTTCCCTTTCCCAACTCTGTCTTCCCGTTTTGCCGTCTCAGCGAGAGAGCATGAACTAGCGACGCGGTGAAAGTTTTGTCAACCTTTTACGTCTTTTGAGACGGAAAATGCATGAACAGCTTATACTTTACTTGTGTGCAAGTGTTATATATTCTTTTGTATTTATCATTCCTTTTTCCTTTGCTGTATTTCATGAAACATTTAACCTATCAGCCAATACGCTTTTGTCCAATAAACTCCATCGTCTATCTAACAACAACTACTAGAACCATATAATTCCCCAGGAATATTGTCATGTATAGTTAATCCATCCACGCAAAAAAATCGACATTAATATCGTCTCACAAAATTACAGTGGTCGTGTAGTACTTTTCATCCAGGAAAAGGCACCAACCGACAGACAAGGCAGCCACTTTTTTCTTGGCGTAGTCTCCCGCTGCGGTAGAATCCGCAATGAGCCTATTATCCAAATTCAATAATTAATTCATGGGATGGACAAGCAGCAAAAAATAACAAACTTGACCATATGCCTTTTTCTTTTGTGGTGATAAGGAAAAAATAGCGGACATTGTATTACTTTGGCTGGCCATAATAAAAAACTAGTAGGGAGCATTAAAACGACCATGAAGAAACACACTATATTTTCCTTTTCATTTCTTTAGGTATAGTTGCATCACCGGTTTCTTTATTATTTCAACAACGGTAATGCTCCTGATATTTTCATATGTGCGAAGGTAAAAGGGAGACGGCATGCAGATTAATGGACTGTTTTCTCCTTTGCATATTATATGATTGGAATTACCTAGAAAAAAAGGAATACTCTTGTTATTTGTTTTCAGGAAAGCGTCTACAAAAAAAGAGACGTAGAGGACGACGAGCAAGTTTGAACAACTATTTGAGAGCCATGATAAGAGCTTCATCCTATCGTAAAACGATAGGAAAAGCCCATCCTGTAGAAAACAAAAAGTCAGTGAAAGTTGGAAGTTTTTTATGATCTTTGGCTTATTACTTTTATCAGCTTTATTAGCAGGGGAAAGGGGACAGAAGAGGGGAACAAGAGAACCAGTAAGCAACAACTTTCTATTTATAAGCCGACCAAAAACATGGCATACAGACACCGTGCACGTTTTTCAGCAGTCGCGAAAAAGACTTTCTTTCAACAAAGTAGTCGAGTAAAATAAAAGCGATGGCGTAAAAGTACAATGCTCAGTCAGATAGTAAATGATAGACGTTTGTTTCTCCTGCTGTAATCAACATAACATTCTCATGACATGACTCATTACTTGAATACACACGTGAATACATGCCTACATCTCTTATTCCAATAATGCTTCTTGTCTTACTTTCACAGGATGTGAAGTTAATAATTCTCTGAAATAAATGCTATTACTACTTATAAGTTAGATCCGCTCGAATGATTGAAATAAAAAGGTTGATCTAGAAATTATTTACTGTCGCAGTGGCAAACATTAGAAAGCTATATAGCCTTCCTTTCCGTTATTACAAATAAGCTGAACGGTATCCTCGAATTTTATGTATTACCAAACAAAGTTGAAATGGACGACTCCTGCATGCTCGTCAAAAGCCAGGGAGAGTTAGGACTAAAAGCATTTAGGATCAATTTGATTTCCTCGATTTGCAACGAGGGCAATGAAGCAATCCTGTAAACGAGAAGTATTGTTTATGATTTAGAGAAAGGGATAATTTGATAAAAATGTATATGTGTTATCCAGTCCAGTCTTTTTCGTAAATGACCTCCGGATTGAGGAATAGAGAGATAAGTTGATTGAGCAACATTAACTTCTATGCTATCCATGGCACAAATTTGTCCCTGTGATCGGAATCCCTTTCCTGTTTCGATATGAATATTACAATAAACCACGCATTTGTGTTTAACCCTCACGAAACGAAACTTGATCGTGTTCATGTGAAATAAACGTAGAGCAATTTCCCATTTACCAATGTCTTTACTTAAAGTTCTATATACCTAAGTAAGCTTCATCATACATGAAAGGAAACAAATTGGTGTCAATGATATTTCCAGAGAATGAGTATTGTTATGCTGACACCTACATCCTCCCCATGTTGGCGCTTACTTAACTAAAATCAATCAATTAGAATGGTCTCGATATGTTATATTTTTAGTCACCTACTTTCTCTTGTCACAGACACAGAAGATATAATACGGCGGCAGTAAAAGGACAAAAGAAAAGAACTGAAGGCGTAAATCCACCGTGCTTGATGGGAATTAGATAATAATTATCAAATGGACAATAGCACGGCACAAATGAATGTAGATGATATAGGTGTGCCTAATTGCGTGATAGCGAAAAATGCCAGCACCATCAAAACATGTAAGGAAGATTGCAATAAAGTCTATAATATTTCTACATAAATATATAATAATATAATCTTCTTATCCTTCAAGTGGAAAGACAGTAAACAACAGGAAAGCTGAAAGTCTAACAATTCACAAACAATAACATTTTCGCCATTTCTCTTGAAGTTCACACAAAAATACGTGGTAAACGCATTACGTGTAAAACCACACAGTTTTATGACTGACATTTGAAGATGGATTTGCTTTGCTCTGAAAAAATAAAAAGTTTTGGATTTGATTTGACGAAAAGATCAAAGATGCGGTTCAATGGTATTTAAATGTATGCTTCAAAGGTTAATTCACCGGTAAAGTTAATTAAATGATGAAACCGAATATAATTGCTCAAAATTATAACAGAACTTTATTCTTTTGTGAATCAAACAAATATAGCGAACATAGAGTGAAAAACAAGTAAATGAAAATGTACACAAATTAAATTAAAGAAAAACATTGTTTTCAAAGTTATTTAATAATAGAGAGATAGAAAAATTTCGTCGTCAACGTGTGCGTGTGCGCGTGGCTTAGCTACACGTCTATGCTCAACGTGTAACTTTGTCAGTTAG
>JAHZMX010005532.1:0-22377 GCA_027743895.1 Seira musarum
GGCGGAGGCTGAGGTCGAGGTATCGGTGCTGGTGGTGGAGCAGCAGGAGCAGTATTTACCACAGAAGAAGACACGGAAGAAGATTGTGTAGTTTGGCGAGTTAAACTTTGTTGGTTAGTAGAAATGCAGCTATCGTAATATGAAGCAGAAGAGCCTGCCTTAACTGGAAAATGAAAATACACAAAAACAAAGCCCCCAAAGCATTTTATTTAGTAATTCAACTTTTTTCAGAACCAATAATAATATTATTTCTGCGCTACAAAGAAAAAAATAAATTGGTTTTAGTGAGCAAAAAAAAATTAATTGAAGAAAGATTATGCCTGTGTGTGCATTATGCCAAAATTGATTTGCTAATCCACCATCACAAAATATGTTAATTTGCTATATGAAGAGGAAAACAAATGATGGATTTGTATTTCCCTTAATGATTTCGGATGTTTATATGAAACATACGTCGACTAGGAATAAGATTAACACTTACTTGGCGGGCCACCCCAAGGCTTTGGCACAGGCAAGCTGTATGGATCAGTTCCAGCTTTCGCTTTTGGCACTGTAACTGGCCTTGTAGCACCTATCGTTGGGATGCTTGTGAACTCAGGAAGTGGTGGCATTGGCTGTGACCTAACAGACACGTTTAGCAGACATAGAAATTGGCAATTTCAACTTTCACCTTAATTCAAATTGTATAAAAATGTTTTATTGTTTTTTTTTTTTAAATTTCATTTACATTGGAGCTGGAGCTGAAGCAGGACCACCAAAAGTTGGCGTCTGACCCAACTTTCTCTCTGCCGCTGCAACAACTGTCTCAACAACTTGAGTTCCCTTCATTTCCTTGAATGCAGCGTCGACAGAACCTGTTTCTAAAGCGGCTTCCCAGGGTGACTTAATCAGCATTAGCTTCGGTTGTGTGAAGCGTTCCTATGAAAAACATTTTTACATGAATTTTATACATGAAGCATCCCGACATTTGAAATTGGGGCACATTGCAATAATATTGTTTTTCTGTAATACCTGGATTTCGTTCAGCCGCTGTGCATGTTCCACACGAGTTCTGTCGATAAGAGATGCCGGGGGAAGATTAGGTTTATTCGGTTGTTGATTCGACGGCCGAGGATATGAAGGGCTAAAGGAAGTTCCAGCAGAAATTTCTGTTGAGCTTCGTCGTACGTTCGTTTCGTCCACGATCCAACCCTCTGATTTCTTTCTGCGCTTGGCGAACATCTGTGCACCTGTCGCCAAAACGGAAAGAAATTGTGCTTGAACAATTTTTCACTTTGCATGAAAAAAATACACACATTCGTTCATTAAAAAGACAATACAATGTTCCTTGCCTTGCATTTTGCACACATCTCACATTATAGAGCTCCGTGTATTTTTAACAAGAAAGGATCAATGAACGTTTAAGAACTCGTACTTGTATCTTAGTTCATACTTATTACTTTGAAAAAGTAAACAAAGGATGATATGAGAAGCGAAAGGCGAAAAAAACTATATATTATTATCTCTTCTGGGAGAAGAAGCCGAGAAATTCGGTCGAGGAAATCCCCACAAAAATATTCTCGGGCTTATCTACTGCACCGTATCTGCCTATCGCTAACAACCTATCTATACTTAACACATTAGCGAAAAACGATTAACGAGCCCCTCGTACTGTTCGAAAGAATTTATTGGATGAGCTGATCACAACTATCACACAATCCTGTAAACATTTACACAACTTACCTTTGCCAGACGGTGAGTGTAAATCCTTCACAATGTCGTGGCATATTTCCGGTGACAGAGCAGCAGGCTCGGTGTAGATCCCAGTTTGTTTCAAAACTGACCAATCCTGAACATGACCTCTGGGATTCATGACCAGCTTAAGAACTGGTTTTGGCTGGAAAACAGAAATTTATTTAATTTTATGTACAAAATTCGTTCGATGCACACTCTATTTTTTACATAGACTCAGTTCCAACTGACCTCAGACTGTCCCTGCTGCTGCAATGGCTGCGGCTGAACATCCCCACTTCTTTCAATGGAAGATTCATCTTCTCCACCCGTAAATGTTCCATCCGGACCTACCACACACAAATCCAATAAGCCAAGATATTTAAATATACAAATATTTTTCCAGTATTTGAAAAAAAACTTTGGCCAACTTTTTTAAAAACAAGAATTAAATCCACTACGTCGGAAAAATATCTACACAAAAATTTTTAGGGATTTCAACCTGTCCGAATGTACAGGGGACTATTTAGTGCCGGGGAGCAGAGTGGTCCAACGCTTGGAACCCAACCAGCACGAATCGCCATTTACTTCGATTTCAAAACAATTTTACTAAAATCTACTATTGTTTTACTCCTACACATTATTTATGCCAAGGGAGAAAAATTGGCAGTTTCAAAGCTTATGAAATATATATGAAAATGTCATGTACATCGTTCAGTACTTGGTTTATTGTAACTTCCGGCAAAATTTCTTTTGTTTTCTATTTATTTTTTTGCACGTTTGCTTTTAGTGTGGATTCACAAACACGGAATTTATTTCGCAGTTTCACTGATTTTAAATTCATGTACTAAACAAATTCTTTTATGTCAGTCTCTCCGTCTCCCGTAAATAATTCAATTTTCTCTGCTTCTCTTGTGCATCACGAGATTAACTTAATCTGTGGTACTTAATGAACAAAATAAAAATCACAGTTTTTTTCAGCATATTCAATAAAATTAAACTACAACAGCCTTGGAGGATGATGACGATGGTTATGGAAATTGTACAAACACGTTGTTGTTGTAACTCTTAAATGTGTACACGAAAATAGTGGAACGTTGCGTTGTGATAATAATGCTTGTCGTCGGTCTGGTTGAGGGATGGATGGATGGAGAGCATCCCGACTGCTGAAGATCAACAGTGCCGTAGTTTCGCTCTTTCAAGAGATTTCACTGGATGGATAAAGTTCGAGAAGCTTACAAACATGATCATGATCGTTAGTCGAAATATAAAACTATAATATTGTGGCTATATATGTTTTTTCTTGGGTATTTTTATCCTCTTCGACTGAAACAAAAAAGTCATCTCTGTACAATATGTATGCAACCTTTAAGATTATTTAGAGGACCGCGGATTTACTGAACCTACGCAATGCAATGCTAGAACATCAAGTTTAAAGTTATTATCTTTTTTTCCATTTGACTCGTTAAATTTTCATGCACACTTTTTTTCCTTAGAAAAATATTTTAAAGTCTGTTATATGGGCGAAGTGGTTGCTGCAAAGCCAGATTGAGAAGATTTTTAGTAGAAAAATATGCATACGGACAATAATTATAGAGGGAATGTTTTTTCTCCTATTTCTGCGGTTCTTTCAGATGAAGACGGAAATGCAAAGTGAGGATCTGTTTCAAAGAATAAAGAATTCAGTAGTGAAACGAACTGCATTTAAAAGATTTTAGAACATGTTGAACGAACAAAGTTTTCTATTACTGCCGCTTTCATAGTTGCTGCTCAATAATTTGGAGGGATGATGCTGTTGATTTAGAATATGTGTCTGTCTGCACACACACAGACATTTCAGTGAGGTACATCTGACTCGAAACTGAATGAGACTTTTTTTAGTTATAAATTACTTTTTCAACTTGACTGACTAGACCCGCTAAAATGTTTAAAAGTTGGCATTTTTAGAGATCTTGGAATTCGTCATGAAGGCAATGGTAATGGTATTGCTGAAGGAAAGGCATGTCGGAAGGTCTGGTGCTTTCTCTATTCCTCTCACAGAAAATATATATGCACCTCTTTGTGTTTTCATTGACTATTGTCTCCCAAAGTTGATATTGCTTCTCTGATTGAAAAAAAGTTAATATCGTATAAAGACATTTTAAAACATTAGTCTGAACGAATTGTTCAAATTCCCGTTACGTATGTATGTCTTTTCCGGCATTATAAATTGGCATCGTATCACGTTATCTGCTACAAGGATATCGATTTCAAGATGGAAGGACGAATATACCATGTAACACTCACAATATTCACAATTCAAGCAAAACATAAAAAACTATATAGTCTTTTTGTATTGATTTCTAATTGTTTTTTGTTTTCCCAAGATGAAAGAAGAAAATGCCTCAAGCTTTAATGTTTTGTCTGTAGACCTTCAATGTTTTAGCAAACCAGATGAAAAGTTCTTTTGTATTTCGTCTTGGAACATTCTCCCTATAGACCCCGAATACGAAATATTTATTATGCTTTATGCAAAAAAGTAATTCATACACGAACAAAAAAGAAAAAAAAGGTTTCAAAAAGAAACATACAAATGGGTTATTATTATCCAAAAAATTCTGTGCAGCTGTAGAGTACAGATATTATAACTTCCACCGCAAAAGTAGTTTTTCACGACAGTTTTAACTGCTGATGAACATACATATTTAGGTAGGTATAACATATAAAAACACTTAAATTCGGTGAGACATTTTTTTTTACATAAAAACAGATAGTACAAATAAAAGAGAAGACTAAACAAGTTTAGTGGCAAGAGAAAGAAGAGAGAGACTTTCTAAGGTTGTCCTACAGAATATCTTGTACTTTATGGTAGTCTACTCCCACGTGTTTATTTTTAATGCAATTTTATGTATCCATTAATTAGCGGAAGTTGTGTTATGTTTATGCCTTTCAAAATGCATGAGATCAAGTGTGCAAACTGCAAATTGTAAGAGAGCTGAGTTCTGCTTGTGAGTTTGCATTACGCTTTGCACTTGCAATTTCACTGATAGAATTGGTAAGAAAACTATTTCGTTGGAAAGAGAAAAAGTTTTTGAGAAGAGAGAAGAAAAAAATTGGCCAAAGCATTAGATTTTTGAGAGAAGCATACTAGAAAATTAATTGAAAGGGAAGCTCTAATCTACGAGAAAGGGAAAATTTTCGAAATAAATAAAATGCATATTTGAAATTAAAAATTTTATATACCTTTTTTCGAAGTGTAATCCGTCGGAGGAGCGTCCGGCGCTGGGGTGAAGATTTTCTTCAAGTCAATGGGTCTTGGAAGTAAAGTTTGCTCAATGCGACCACCTTCTTCATCCTTTAAAATATATCGAGAATTTAATCAGTTTGCATAATATTACACATTGAATTTGTCGATTCTGATTCCCCATGATGGCTTGCTGATGTAAATATGCTTCCGATGAACTTGGGGTCATAGACCACATTAAATCATTTTAATTTAATGGTTTACGTAACACGCACAATAAACCACGTACAAACAATGCAATCTCAGAACTAGAACAAAAACAAAAGAATAGGGCGAGATAACAACAGAGTTAGTTTGGCCAAATAGAGGTGTTTTTACACTTTTTCTGAAGGGGTTTGCACTTCCTATTATTAAGACGCTACTAATTATAATAGAACAAAATTGGGTTTTACATAAATATTTTAAAGTATTATATTTACTGCGATAGCTACTTCTATTGAGCATTTAGACTGCGTTAAAGTGGAGGAAATTTGCTAAAATCGTCTTTGGAACTCTTATACAAACTAATAACATTTTTGCCCATTTTCCTGTTCCAAAGTGTATTTCAATGCGAGAGTAAGATAACATGCTATATCGCACATCAAAATCTTGTATTGTTCAGTATCGGAGTTTTTATAATAACCGGGATTATCAGCATGATCATAGTTTATTTCCTACTTTCCTCCTTCCTGCCTCGTACTATTTCTCGTGAGATTCCGAACACTGTATCCTAACAAAAAAATATTTATGTGGGTGGAGTAATATAGTGTGGAGACATTGATTGGGCTGATAATAAGAAAACGGTTTAAAGTGGAGAAAAAAATATTTGGCAAGTGGCACATCTTTCCTGGAGCAAGCACCTTCTATTTGGTTCAATGTTTTGTTACATCACTGAGCGCTGCGCTTTGACTTGCACACTTGCTTACGTCATGTTGAATAAGTTTCATTATAAAGGTAGATTACATTCCATGTAAAAACAGCCCAATTAAAAGGTCTAAATAAATAATTGTATGGCCAGATGTTGACAAGTCTTAAAAAATTTTCACTCATAATAAAGCAAAATTCGAATGGCAACTTTTTCTAAATTAATTTTGCTTTAAGCAACATACACCAAACCAAAGTCATGTTTCGAGTTTCCCCGTAATAAATCGAATTTATGATATCATGTGTGTTACTTTTTCCATTAACGCAACATGTTCATTTGTGCAAAGACATGGGAAGGATTTGCTTCATTCGATTTTTACAATTTTACAATTCTACTTGCGGACCCGAATACAAATATGTATGTACTAAAACTTTTACATCCTTTGTAGCAATTCTGTTCACTTAAGTAAGACTGTGTATTTAAAAAAAGATTAAGCACGAAAAATTCAAACAGATCCAAAATAAACCATGATTTCTACTTAAAATTAAATTTTAAAAGCCCTTCCCTGGTTTTGATTAATTTATTTCAATGATACCACTTACTGATTACATTTTAAACAGAAAAAGTACAGCTAAAATATGCTAATTGGTTTGGGAAATTGCAGTGCAACCTGTGCTCTGTGCTGAATTTTTATTTATTTTTTGTTCTTTTGATAAGAAATGCAAGCAAGAAGCTCAACAGAGCGTTATTTTAGTTCTTATTCCAGATGTGGTGTCGCCAAAAGCTAGTATTACATACATAATACTACATGAAAGCATTACGTCATTGCGTAACTACTCCATCATACTTGGTTCGAACATGATCGTTTTTTACACTTTACATCATTTTTCTTGATGTTATGAAAATCTTTATTTTATGATGAAATGAGTGCATAATGTCTTATTAATGGCAATAACGGTCCCATTTTACGAGCAATAGAATCCATACCTGTTTAATGCCATCTACTTTTTAGCATTGACTTGATGAAACTATGATGATGATGATCGATATGATTTATCTTATCTCAATAAAAATAAAGTTTTTGATTTATAAAAATTGAATTCAAGAATTTTCAATCTTTGCATTTCTTTTGATAACTACAAAAAGACACGACTTTAGTTTGATTTGCAACTGTGCCGCATCCAAACATTTATTTTTCCAGTTCTCTCATTTCCATCTAATTCTCCGGAATCTATTTTTTGATTTAAACATTCCTAATAATTCTGCTTCAACTAACACATGTCGCTTTTTGCCTATTTCAATGCTTTTGCTGTCGCCACACCACAACTAATCTTTAAAATTTTCAGAAAGGGCAATCAAAATGTCACATAAAACCCATAACTTTGATAATTAATGACCCTATTCCAGCATATTTCCGAATTCATTACCGGTGCACCTGACTTGTATTCAATTATATGTAAATTCAATAAGAATCTCAGAACCCTCTTAGAAACCAGCAAAGATCTTATCTCCTGAGTATACCATATATTATATTTAAAAAAAACGGAACTTTTCAAAGACGGTTTTGCTAATTTTGGAAGACATTCTGAAAGATCAAAGGTATTTTCTTCCGGGTAATTGATTGCAACAAAAGTGAGAAGACAATTGAATGTGCTCAAGAATTGATAAGTAGCAAATTATCCATGCATGCACGTTACATTTTGGGAAATCACGGTTACGGGAAGTGAGTATACGTACTATATTTACATTTCGAGATGATTTTGTCATTGCATCTTATATGTACAATGTACACTAACCAAATGTAAAATCTGGTGGGTTAAAACGTTGATGAACTCCCTCTTTTGAGGGTCGAATCGATCGGATGGTTTCAGGCCGCGTCGTGTCACTACCCGACCGCTCATCATCAACACAGAATTACAAAGAAAAGGAACTCGCAAAATGCAATCAGCCAATTTATTTTTCGGGAGATAGACACTGATTAATTATACAAGTTTCTTGCTTCTGATGATGAACACAAGAGACCTCTTTGTTTTAAAGGGTGAATAAGTATAAATAGCTTTCCTTATCGTGATCGATCACTTGTCACCAAAGACCATTTCAAGATCAAGCTGAGACTTTCACCCCAGCATTTACAATTTGAGCATGCTGCATTCATACTAAAAAGAGTCGTAAAAAATTGCAAACCGTAAGTAATTTCGATTAAGTTGAAGAGGAAAAAATCAGTATGTTTCATCGGTTTAGATACACTTCAGAAATTACACGGGAGACACGAAACACAAGAAAACTTAATTGCTTCTTTCGTCACAGACATAAAAGAAATAAAACATGCAAAACGGATTATCAACAGGTATGTGTAGATGTAAGTAGAAAGAACACTCTAAAAATTTGCATGTGGATTTATGTTCTTTTTTGTCTAGTTTTCTTTGTGACTGATTGATGGTTTCTTTAATCCATGTAAATTTTTTTCTTGGTTGGTGTTGGTACAAAAGATGTAGATGATATTGTCGTGAGTGGTAATAATTCTGTCACAAGAAAAAAGTCCAACTTTTTAACAACAATTCCTGGATAATATAGTCACATATGGTTTCTCTCTTGAGGAAATTTATAGGGTGCGGAAGAACAAAAGGTTCTAGGTAAAAAGAAAGATCTCTATTTAAAAATATTTACTTTTACTTTATGCAGCTCCCTCATCTAAAGAAATGCAGAGTGAACTGACTCTAATTTAAATTTTGGAGATACGACTACAGTTTCGTCTGGAAGAAAAAAAACACAATACAATAGAGAATGAGCGAAGCTTTTTCAATCAAAAGAATGCAACCGGTGGGCCCATTCCATCGCCACGATTTATGTTGACATGCTCTGCAGATAATAAGAAATGTGGGGAAATGAAGAAGATAAATTGGAATCGTAGAAAATGAAGGGTTTACTAAACAAAAAAATTGAAGCCCAGAATGACACAAAAGAAGGTTAGATTTCGTGTTTCGTGGTTAAATTCGAAATGGAAAAGAAAAAGCGTTTAATTTCTCTGGAAAAATCACTAAAAATTACATAACAAATGAGGCTGAATACCACAAATCAAAGGATGGTTCAGTTTTTTTGGCGGTAAACCTCAGATTTCTTTCTACATGAAAGGATAAAGGAAAGTCACAGTCAAATCACATGTTACAAAGGAAAATACAATATTCTAGATAGGTATAAATAATTAACGAAAATGAAAATAGGATATTGGGAAAACAAGGTAAAAGGAATTCTTGGTTAGGCTTATATAAGATTCAAGAAGACTGCGGCTGTAGCCTCCTACATTTTTCATGGGCTAGAGAAACTACTTAAAACTACTACACCTCTACAAGGATTCGTCGAAAGTGGGAAACTGGCTGCGATTGTAGTTTTTTTTTCGTTTTGGAGATATATGCAGGAAATGAACTGTAGGGGTCTTGAGAATAATGACGCTATTTTCTTTTTTCTTGTGCAATAATATAATGGCAACTTCAGAATAGAGAATTCCGAATTAGCGAATTCCTGAGATGAACCGTAGTTTATTGTATAGTGAAGGAATGTAATGGTCGCGGTAGTGGTGGCGGGGAGGCTAGTAATGATTCTAATGGTAATGGGACAGAGTACAGACAAAAAGTTAAGGAGGAAGGAAGAAAAATATACTACTACACAGTATAAAAAGTGAAATTTTTTGCAGAGGAGAAAATAAAATAAGTAGATTAGGAAGAAGCGTGACGAAAAAAAAGCCACTTGAGTTACAAGAATGATCGCGATACACCTCTCTTGCACAATTAGAGTTCAACTTAAGAAGAGGGCTGAAAAGAGAAATGCAAAAACATCAAAAGAAGTTGAATGTCTTTATCCTTTTCATCCATGATCGTGAAAAAGGACAAAATGATATAGATCCCAAGCTTTAAATTTAACTCACAACTCACTCACTCAAGTAAAAAGTGTAAAGTAAACATATATATTTAAAAACGCTGTATATATGATTTCCGAGAAAAAAACCATTTGCATACATCCATCTTCCATATTTGCTTGTGAAAGTACCATTTCAAGTGGTCGATGAATACTGAAAATAAACTATTGCGAATGCAATCATCTTCGTAAAAATCTATTGCGTTCGTATGTAGTTCATCCTGCAAAAGACGATAGCCACAGAACGTATTTGTAGGACTTTTGAAAAGAATTGTGGAAGTTCAACAGGAGGATTCGCCATTTTTACAATACATTTGCCAAAAAAATCTCCCTTGTGCTCTTGTCTTCCCGTCCAATGTAATATTTTGCAGAGGAGGAGTACGCTAGTAGAAGTTATAGCAGCGGTTGTAAATATAAATGTGATTTTTCTATTTTTGACTCCGTGACTAAAGTGAATGCAGACAGATGGGTGGTTGTGGCTGTCTTGGAAAAATTGGAGTTTGCAAAAATTCTACTCGTTTACATTGTACAGGAGACTGTGTCAGAATTATGCGAAGTCGGTTCAAATAGCGAACTTATCCGAGCACTGATTACTTGAAAAGAAAAGGCTAAAATCATGTCATGTACTATTTTATTGCAGAGTTGAATAGGGATGAGCAGATGGGATAGAAGACCAAACTTTCAAAGAAAAGTTCGACCGGCTTTTGCTTTCAAAATATAAAGTGATGAAAAGGAATGGCTTTCATCAGGTTGTCTGGTTTATCTTATTATTGCATTGAAGGGCCGATATGGAACGGCAGTTGGATACAGTTTTCCTTTACGCTCTCTGAAATCATTACTATAGAATAATTCTTTCAAACGGGAAAATCCCATACAAAAATTTATATGATCATCTTCATGTGGTGATAATATATTATGTAATATCGACGTATGTAGGTAAGTCTTCATGACGCGCCCAATTTTCTCTGTCAATATCATTAAGGACATTGCGTTGCAAGAAGAGGTAATGTACTTTCAAAGACATTATTACCTCAAAAGAGTCACTGACAGGAAAAGTTTAAATCTGTAAATCAAACCTACGTTATTTAAGATTTCAAAATACGTGGAGTGAAATGATGATCGTCTAGATTTTCTAACATTAGTAAATTAGTCGAAAAAAGCCTGTCTACCCATGTCTCAACTCATAATAACAAGTGTCAGACAGGGCATTCATATTTTTTTTTGGATACCACCTACATTTGAAATGAGATCTTTATGTTAGTAATGGGACGACGCCCTTGCACACCACCAGGTCTCTGAGATGCTATTATTGCTAGAATGAGAAATTTGTTGAAATAAATATTTTACTCTTATAAAACCTCCTATGATGATTCCCAAACAGCAAGAGATTTCCTGGAGTTATGTCTTTTAGGGAATCTTTAAATATGAGATCATGGAAGCAAAATAAAAAAGAACCAGAAGCTTGGTTTATGTTTGAAACTTAAATATTTTTTAATACGAGTTTCTCACTTTTTATGATGTATCTGTCACCCGCGCAATCAATTTGGCTATGCTGGGATTAAACACGATGACAAAAAAATTTGCCTCTTGCGTAGTTGCGTATATGCGGTTTGTGAGTTCTGAAGATACGCTAAATGGAGTCGACATGTTTTTAAAAGTTTACTAGTCGCAACATGATAGCATATTTTTATGCTGTGAAAGGGAACAGTCAGTCTAATTCGTATCATATCTATAATCTATATAGCCTTAAGAAAGAGAAAATCGATATAGTCCAAATATTATATCTTCCGGTAAGCCATTTATCTCAATAAAGTGGGATTAGATTAAGGGAAAAATGTTCTTTGGATCGATATTGATGCTAAATGCTGTGAATAATTTAGAAAAATCATAGATCACTCAGTAAAGTAATTTCCGGGCTGATTCTCCACACATGAGGAGTGTTGTATTTGGAACTTGTCTTTTCTTTTCTCTTCCTAATTTATCGGAGAAGAAAAAGATAAAGTGGTTGAAATGAGAGATGATCAAGGAAGCGTCAAGTTATCATGCTTATTATTTTTCGTACGGGAAGTAAATTATCATGGAAAAGAGTAAGAGAGGATGCTAAGATTAAAACGAAAGTAGGTTGCGTTTTGCGTATGAGCATCTGTCTGGCAGCATGTCAAACCTAATTTTCATGCAATTTCTACACTTGTTTTTAATACACAAAAATGGAATATTAATAATTTAAAAGAAGTGGAAAAAATTAAATTGTTAAGATTAAAACATGTTGATGTAAAATATGAATCACGTACCCTCATCACAGTGTGCTCTCTAAACTCATTCCAGAAGGACGAACTGGAAGATGAGGTGAAGGTTGATGATGAGTTCATGGCGTTTGTATTTGTTTTAGGTAACTGGCTACTATTGCTAAAACTAGGTAGGTTTATTGGAGGATTCACCGATGACACGAAAGAGGAGGGAGCAAAAGCGGATACTAAACGTGGGGACTGCAACGTACAAAATGATGCCGTTAAAGGAGGTAATGGTGGAGGAGGTGGCGGTGGTGTGGGGGCATAACTAACTGGAACATCTGGATTCGTACTATTCGTTAAGGATAATCTTCGGACGTCAGACGGTCTGTTCAGAAAATATGAGGATAGGGAGGAAATGCTCGGAGCACGTGTGGTGCGATCCAAAAACGAACTCGTATTTTCGGAGGAACTATTATTATTACTAGTAAATGTCGCTGTTATAGTAGCGGAAGTCGTTGTGCTTGTGGTAATGATGGTAGTGGGTGTGCTTATCGATGTTGTGGATATTGAATTGGTAGTAGTCGGTGTAGGAATAATATTTTGAGTTGAAATTGTTGGAATCTGTAACTCTTTTGGAAGATCAGGAGACAGCCGAGGAGGAACTGAATCTTGTCCTACAAATTCAATTGACTCAGATTGTGCTTGATGTGGAGTGGATGACGTCGCTTTTCTACTACTACATGACTCTGAAGAATGTTCGTCCGCGGCTATTGTAGTTGTTGTACTTGAAACAGGTTCAGGGTCTGAATTTGACCGAACAGCCTCTTCAGCTGTGGTACCAGGAGATGGAGCAGTGATTTCGCAATTCACTGAAGTGCATGCAGAAGGGGATCCGTGCTGGAGTTAAAACATTAGGACAAAAAAGTAATGAACGCACGCTACAAAACAAAATGCAAGACGACATGCGTCATGCAGAGTTACTACAAGGATGTTTCGTTTCATGGTCACACTTGAACATTTTACAAAATGACAACAAACTCAAGTTCTATTTTAAATGTATGAAATATGTGCATTTTATATTTAACCCAACTATAAATTGATTTACCTGAGATTGGGATTCCGAGATGAACTGTTCCGTCAACTCTTGCAGCGTCCGCTCAGTAGAGTACGCTTCTAAGTTGGAAGTGTCCAAACCACTTGTGCCGATTCCATTTGTCAATGTTGCAGCAGAAGGAAGTTCACTGGCGAATTCAGCTTCTGTTGAATCATTGCATGGAACATTTTCTTTGTTCCCTACGTCCACCAAGGTTGGGGCTACACCAGCGCTAGGGGCAACTCCAAATTCAACTTCCGCACCGACAACCTTATCAATTTCATTTATGATTTCCTTCAATGCATTTTTAATGCTTTCCTGTTGAATCTCTGACGCTTTTCCATTTCCTACTTCAGCAGGTGCTGCTTCCGTCTCAAGGGATACATTCGGAGTAACCTCTTCTTGCTGAGTTTCCGCAGCGCCAAATTCCTCAACTTTTGCTGGGGGTGCTTGATTTTCCGCAGTTATTTCCAAAACTGCTGCAGGCTCCTCAATAAGCTCTGGTTGCGGCTCGGGAAGAATTTCTGAAGATACCACGGGAAGTTCCTGTTCCTCCTCCGGTACTTTGGCAACTTCTTCCACTGGAGTTTCCTGTGTTTGTTCAAGGATTAGTGGTTGAGCCTCTTGTGGGGCAGACTCTGATTCACTGCCAGACTTAATCCTTGTCTCAATTTTTGACACCTTCAACTCTATTAATGTGTTGTCAGCACCAGGAGTGGGTTCCCTCGGAATGGGCAATGGTTCAGGCTCTCCAACCGAAGTTGACAGAACATCTTGAAATGTTTGCGTTAGGGATTTGACTTCAGAGAAGGAAGACGCTTCTTGAACCTAACACATGTGCAAATGGAGCAAAAGAGAAAACATAACACAAAAGAGAAAAACCCCAAGTCTTATTTAACAGTCGTTCGAAATCTGTTCTGTTCCGTCAGTTTTCGCTTAGAATAACATAAACAATAGGGAAAAAGCCCAAGGCCTAAAGCGAAGAATTTGGATCAACATTTACACAAGAAAAACATAAACCGAACAAAGGACACAGGCTCACCAAAGCAAGATATTTTACATTTTTTCAACTGAAAATAAAAGATTATTGCAATGCTATAATTAAGTTTCCTCAAAATCTCGTTCATGTATTTCAAGTTTCTGGTTCAATAAAACTGCTTTACAAATTAACCACTTCAGAATTAAAATGCAAATGTGCTCTGTCTTGGCAAACTTTTCGTGACTGAACTAGAGATCAACGAAGCATTTCACTAAAATAATATGTTTTGCATAATTTTGCACCATTTTTTCCTTTTTGCTCCATGTTCGTTTCAATGAAAATCGTCTGGTAAAATGTTGCTGATATTTTTGCAGACTCAATCCATACTCATCGTTTCTTTTAAAAACGTAATGCAAACTTTTCGGTAATGTGCGATCATATGCCACTTCCTCTTTAAAAATCTTGGCACCAGCTAACCCAATTTCTTTACGGGAAATGAAAACATTGATAAATATCTCAATTTGTATTATGTTCGACTTTCTGCACCAGTAAGAACCGACTTAAATATTATCTTGTTTGGATACAAGTCATTGCATTTTACCAAATGTCTAAATAACCTTCTTACTATAAATCCATGATCTTTTTTGGAAGATCTGGTAAGCAGCTCCTATTATTACCCTCGCACCAGATACAGAAACATTGTATGTTTGCTTTGAATTAATCAAATTCACTGACTGATCTCCTTTAATTTGTGGCATAAATACAGATTTAATGGATGTGCATAGTATAACCGTTTCGTCTTACACTGATTTATGGGTCTGAAATTACCTATTTTACATTGTCACAAAAAGGAACGACGAATGAAAGCTATTTTGATTTTTTAAACTGACCTGAGGCAAGACCAATGACAGGACATATTTTGACAATTTAGCCAAAGAAAAACAATAAAAAAATGCTGTTTACTAATATACCTGTTGCTGCTCCGGCAAATCATCGATAATCATAGAAGATGTAGTCGTGTAGTTAGTAGTTGAGGATGAGGTAGACATACTGGAAATCTGTTGGACTAGAGAACTCTCTATTTGCTGGTCTATTGATGTTGCACCACTTAAAGAATCTCCATTCAACTCGGTACTTCCGTTTGACATTTTTGATGATAGTTATATTTGTAGGTACTTTAAAAATTAATATTTTACATACGTTCAGTATGAGTGTGTTTGTTCACGCCTTACTTTCACTTTTCCTAAATTATGGAAAAATGTTCAAAATAGTTCATTCGTCCTCGAAAAAAATGTTTTAAAGGAGTGTGCAACGAGAATTTCATCACGATAATTTTCCTGACTTAGTCATCATTTTTGTCATCACTATTCCATTGATATCCTCAATTTTTATTTTCATCAGTTCAAGTTATTTTCTTAACATGACAGGGTATAAACTCATGTAAGTACAAACTTTGTTTCATGCACGCCGACGCAAAACAGCTCAAAATCCGTTCAGGATTTAGACTCTGATACGATGCGTGAAAGATTTAAAAAAATCTCGTGTTCACTCTTATTACTCAACGACAGAAGGAAACCACCACTTTTTCTCTTAATTACTTGAAAACCAACCACCTGAACAAAGAAAGTTCTAGGAGCCAGATTTCTTTTCCATTCCTATTTATGCATTTCCTGTCTTCTGTAAAAGTGCTAATAAAATCACAATACGTATGTTCAGTATATTGTGTATTTACACCCACACACACACACATTAAAAGTTTGGAGAAACACAAGCTTAATAGTCCTCCGATATTTATTACGTCTATTTTGATGATGAATCAGAACAGGAGTTCTAATTATGATAAGGAAAACATGCGTCTTCTGGTCTGGTGCTTTTTGCTTCCCTGTCCCTCCTGGATATGATATGAGTATGACTAGCACTGTCTGACTGATGAAAAAAGACTAATTGGAAACACAATTTGGGAAAATCAACTTGAAAGTTGGAAAAGAGAACAAATGGGGAGAAAAAAATAATCGTATTTTTTTAAAAGTTTCAACAAATTTTTATCATGTTGTAACGATCTACTGGAGCTAGCACTACACAATAATTACAACTACGCTATCGTATAACATCATAAATGTGCGACAACTACTGCACATTATCAGAGACGTGGAATAGTATTATATTATGGTCGTTGTCGCGTGGGCTTGCAATACCTAAATACTATCAAGCACTTTTTCAAATGGGCTAAAAAATATCGTGTGAACTGGGAAAAAATGAAAGTGGTGCTGGTGCTGCAGTTGAACGTGAATTCTGAATAGTGATGAGGATGACGATAAAGTGGATTGGAGAAGGGGAAAAGGAGGATAGGGTGAGATGCAAGATGCAATAAAGATGATTAGAATATTTTTTGAGGTTGCAGGGAAGCAAGTCAACTCATGTATACACTACTTGACGCTCTTTTTTTTAAAGTTAAATGCATGCAAATAAATGCAGAGAGTTTTTCGGCTTATTTCTCCCGTAGATTTCGTTTTTGCTTGGATTCAAATGTGCCAAAAAAAATGGAAATAGAGAGATGTGAAGCCGATGCTGCATAGTGCACGAAATGTATAAGCATAGAAAAAGAAAAATTGCTAGTTTGAATTGGAAAGAAAAAGTCTTAGGAGGTATTGAAAAATCTTGCTACGAGGATAAAATATAAATGGAAACAAGATTCTGGGAAGACAAAAGGAAATAAAAGAAGATAAGAATAAATGTGAATTTGCTATTGCCAAAAAGTAGGGAAAAAATTACAAGTCAAGATGGGAAAAAGAGTTGTAGTATGTTTGGCATATAAAAATAATTAGGAACGGCCTGATTGTGCCCAAAATGTGATAAAAGACTTGTTTCTTATACCTGGGCACGAATAAGTTGTCTTCGAGAAGCTGCAAATGAAAATAAAATCCTACTTTTTATCAAGGAGTATAGTGTAGCTTTTCGAATTTGATGGGTTTCCGGAGAAAAGTCTGATTTGAAAAGGAACATTTTGACTTGTGTGTTTTCTCACTGCCCTACTAGATGATAACTTACGGATTAATTTAAGCATGATATTTTTATAAACTTTTAAGTTAATTATAATCATAATGGAATATCAATTATCGTACATGCCATGTATTCGGATACAGAGCGCGGACCTCAAATAAGCACTATCTATTTCCGGAAGTACGGCATGTGAGAAAATTTTGCTACCCTCTGTTTTGATAAGATCTGCCATTTTTTCATCGTTCATAATTTCCTTTCTTGCAACCTCATCAATATTTAAGCCGGGTGGCACTCACTATCAGCCCTGATTAAAATTCTCAGTTGAAATAATTTTTGGTCTGACTTCCTAAAACCAAGTTAAATCCTCAGATTTCAGGCTGGCATTGCTTATGAATGACTGTAGTTTTTTTTTTTTTTTTGAACTGCACAAGCTATTGCCGTGTGCATTAAAATGCCTATCATTTTCCAAATTCGTTGCATTTCCCTAGTATACTCCGCGTGGTTAACTTTGCCAGCGCGCACACATGGTTTTAGTAAAAAAAAGCTTCTCTACCCTATAATCTGTATTTGTAAACTTGATGTAGTCTTATTGAACTAGACAGCGACAGGGAGAGTCAGCCCTCCAAAGCGTTACGTAACTTTATGCATAAAAGCAGTGCAGTTTAATCCCGCTGGCATAAGTAAATGTCGATGTCATATACACATCTCGGAGTTGTATTCTTGAGTTTTGTGAAAGCTGTATTCATTTACACATGTTCTGCAGTTGAAAGTGTTTCAAAAGCACCGATAATGACGTTTTTGTTTCTGACTTGTGACTATTTTTAACGTCTTATGCTCTCCCTGTTCGCATATTGATGTATATATGCTTGCAACCCAGAGGAGTTTGCTTGTAAGTAAGTAATGTGCACACGGTTCTTCTTGAAAAGTAGATCCACACAAAAAATGGAGCCTAAATTCAATACCTACTCCTCATTTTACTTTTACTACTACATACGCATACTCGTACAGCTAAACTTCCGTGTGTAAATGTAGATTCATTCAGGCTTAACTAACAACTATCGCCTATTTCAAGATAGTTATCAGTATTTTAAATGGGAACTGGTCTTTAAAACAGTAACAGACTTTTGGCGTAGAGCCCATCAAAAATAATACAACAGAGCGCATAGAAGCAACCTGTGAAAGAAACCCTAATAGATTTTCATGGCACAAAGACCGACTAAAAATCCATCTTTCAATCTGTGGCTTTAAACAAATATATCTGGTCGTCAGAAAGCTGCTTAGCTCATTTTATGATCCGATGCATGGTCTAATTTTTTGGAGCTGAGGCTGACATTGACATATGCATCGAAATTGAAATACAAAATGTTCTAAACTTCCAAAGCAAGAAATATTCTTTTGAAACGAATACTGTCATTCATATCAAACAATTCATTCATTTATTATGCAACCGGAATTGAAAAAAAACAATGATTTTGCTTTCATTCTGCTCAAAAGTTTATCTATCCATCCAGAGTTCAGATTCTATCAAAGTATTTCAACATTCACTGCAAAACATTCATTTAGTTCATCTGCCAAATGTTCTAAACACTACTAAAATTTCAAGAGATTGATTTGAGCTAAGCGAAAGCGAAAAAAATTGAGCTATTTGAATGTGAATGTCAAAACGTAATGATATAATTGTACAGTATCATGGTCAGTTGAATTCTACTGATGTTGGTAATTGTAACAGTATCACGTGCTTCATTTTCTCGGGGAATGTTGGGAACACAAGAAAGGATCATACCAAATGTCACAACATAACTTTTTCCCCATGCATTGTTTGCGAAAAGCAATAACACTAGCGTGTTTTTTACCGGAAAAGGAAAATGTGGTCAATTGTGATGTCTCATTGAATCCATGACGACAAAGAGCAAAACCCCGGAGCTGGAGAAAATGTCAGAAGGAAGCATTGGACATTCGCATTTATCTTTAGAAGAAAAAGCCGGTGAATTCATAATGTACCTTTTCAATTACGGATTATCAAATATTAGGAACATATAAGTAGTATATAGATTGAATTCATTCTCAACATAAAAAATTAATTCTACCAAAGTAATTCCTCATCCTGCTTTGAGACATTATAAGCATGAGGGAAATGAGCTACATTGCTTTCTTTCCATCAAATGCTTTATGGGATAGAGGTACCAATAAAAACACCAACGTTACCACTCTACATATACTTTTATTCTTTTGTGTGGAACGGAAAAGTGCGAATCAATATTTCATGTCGTGCATAAAGTTTGTCGTTCCACTGCCATTTCATCCATCCGAGATTACTACGATAGCTCCCAAATCATTGTTCACTTCCAGTCAGCTTTTGGCAGCGAACCGATAAAGTCCTTGGAGAATCATTTATCATTCAGCATATTCACGTTCGTGTCTCCCAATTTACCCCACTACTTATCCAGATTTCTTCAGTGATAATCTAAACCATCTCTCGAAATGGAAGCGGAGGTTGCTGTCGAGCCCGCTTCAATTCAGCATGATGAAGAGGCTGAGAAGAATATTAATGAAGAAACGACTGCCGCTGGAGAATTGTTATCTACAACCCAAGGATATACCTCCCCAAATCAGTTGGAACAAACGCTCGCTATTATCAAACCGGATGCAATAGATAAAGCGGAAGAAATCATCCAAGTCATTCAACGAGAAGGATTTGCTGTTTTACAGGTGGCTTAAGATGAAGTGACGTGGCTTTCTTGGCATTTTCAAATGCCACGATGTCATGTGTCAATTCTAATTCTTCTCATTGAATACTTATATCCTTCTTTTCTATCAATAGGCACGTCGTGTTAAGCTGTCTGCCGAACAGGCAGCCACATTCTACCAAGACATGTATAACACCGACTGGTTCCAGGGGTGTGTTGAGAATCTCTCTAGCGGTCCTATGCTCGCCATCGTGCTCAGCGGACCCAGTGCCGTGCGACACTGGAGCGAACTCGTTGGACCTGAATCCTGGGATAAACGAGCGGAAAATCCTAATTGCTTACGGTTTCGATATGGCACAGAAGGAGACAATTATAAAAACGGTCTACATGCCCCGGCTACATCTGCAGATGCACTTCGCGAATTGCATTTCTTTTTCCCTGAACGTAAGAACGTCGACCGCCATTTTTTTGTTTCATTTATTGTCTTATAATATGCTGACATTTTTTGTAATGCATTTTTATGGTTGATTTATTGATTTCGACCGATCGATCAGATTTTTATCCCTTTCATGTCTCTTTTATCTGCTGCTACCGTTCCACTTTTTTCGTTGACTGATTGTATCTAATTTTCACCTTTTCACTTTGTCAAACATAAAGCAGTATAAATATGTATCGTAAATACGAAGCATATGGAATAAGTAATAAGCAGCCATGCATATATGTGACATTTTTAGTCTAGTGCGCGGTGCTTTTTTTGTGCTTGACGTGAATACCTATATTTTGCTTTCTTTTCATGGAAGTCGACATTTTTATAAGCCCACTTTGGTTGAATTCATTGTACTGCTCATTGGAAGTCCTTTTCTTTCGAAAACTTATTTTTCGCCGTGTGGCATTTAACATCGCTCAGTATACCTTAAAAATTATAGTCAAATGAAAAAATAAATCATATCTGCCTAATAGAATAGTTCGGCTTTGATGATGGAATTGGGTCAAACCAGTTGCCGAATTTCAATGTATTTTTTTCGTTCCAAAGCCAAGGTCAAGTCAAACGTTTAGCCTTCTTCAGCTTATCAAAGCGTATTTCCATAAGTAATCAATATTTTGCCGACTGCTTTAATACACATATTGGCTTTGTCACATGAATAAGTAATGCAATTTTATCAAAGCTTTGTCCCCCAGTCCAGTCTTTTTATGAAATATTTTAGCGCTTAGAATAATACTTGTCTGTCCTGTGTTCAAATATGCATTGTATGTATAGATTTCATTAGCATGGTTCTGCCTGTCATTTATTAGTCAAAAATGTAGTTATTATTCATATAAGTTTTATTATATTCTAGTTATTGTGGAACCAACCATTGCCACTCACCTCGCATCACATTATTTGAACCAAAATGTTCATCCGGTGCTCACAGTGGGGCTATCAAAGTTGGTCAGAGAGCGCCCTGAAGATCCTGTGATATGGTTGGCTGATTGGCTTCTTGCTAACAACCCGAATAAGCCAAAGGAACAGGGTCAGAGCATGGTCCAACGCGCTGGAAAATGCAAATGAGAGGACAAGTTCTAGGCAAAGTAGAGGCAACAAACGAAAACGCAAAAGCAGGGAATCTTGAAATCCTCACCAATGTACATCTACACTATTCTAAACACATTATTAACCACGAGTTTAATTTATGTCTACTTTTGAACAATACCTTCTTTTTTTGTAAATCAAGAATTCAAAATCAGGTTACCGATATTGTGATAAATGACTGACAAGCGAGAAAACTTGCATGAAATCTCGTCAATATTACAATTACATATGTATTTGGTGTATATGCGCAGTAAATTAATCTAGTTATTTAGAGAAACATGAATAAAATATTATGGACGTCAGCAAATGTAAAAATGAGTTTCTGAAAGTTCCATAAAAATCTATTTTACTTCACCCCAATTAGTCAACATCGGCAAGAACTATTGGTTGCTTAAAAATAACAAACTTTATTTATGAGAGTGAGATCATGATAGGAAAAATAACAATGTTTCATAATACTAACGGTAGTATCGCGGTCGACGGTTATAAAAAACGGCAATTTGCCAGTTTTTCTTGATTCCATCGGATTTATCATGTCAAGAAGGCTATAGCATGTAGGCACTTTTGAACCCATTACGCCGTTGATAGACGGTTGTATTTGTGTACTTGGCTTTCAATTTGACTTGCTAAATGGGTTTTGGATCTACATTTGCATGTTTATCAATCGCCAAACGCTTCTCAGAGAATGGGTCGTAGCGTATTTAAGTTTGTCATTAAACAGGAAAATGAACGTATGGATGTAAATGCAAATGAAAGTTGGGTTATTTGGATACAAATCGATGTGTATATAACCGTCCACTAACGGCGTTAGAAAAGCAATGGGTTCAAAAGTGCCTGTATGCTATAGCCTTCTTGAAATGCTGAATCCGATGGAATCAAGAAAACTGGCATATTGCCGTTTTTAATAACCGTTGACTACCTTGTAAGAGTATTTAGAATTTATATTTAACTAAATGATTGATTTTCCAATTTCCGTTTCACGGTTTTATGAGTTTGCAAACCAATGCTTGGGGTCGCTCCATCCAAGTGTGTATTGTCTCTTGGATTTAAGTTCCATGTAATTTGAGT
>JAHZMX010005533.1:0-11146 GCA_027743895.1 Seira musarum
TATTTTGGTGAAAACTCTCAGATATTTTGGTGAAAACTTATTCCCTGTCAGAGGTCGTTTTGGTGAAAACCCAAATCCGGCAATTGTCCCCCCGGCAAATTCCCATCCGGCAATTGTCCCAACCGGCAAATAGAATTCCGGCATGTAGCCGGACACGGTACGTAGGTACATACCTACATTTTCACTCCCTCACGCAGCCAGAAAGTATTTGGGACAGAAAAATATGGAAAAAGGGATCGCAACTTCTTCCTTTCTCCGAAAAAATTGTGATAGAATGGCTATGCAGGGAAATAGTAAGTAGTATGTATGATAGTGTGATGTGATAATAGTACACATGTTGAAAGGGCACAGGATCAAACGGAATTTTTGCGGTGATCCTCTGACAACCAGAAAGTGGTTACTTTTTACATTCAAGGGTGACAACGGAATTTCGTCCGCCAGTTCAGTTTGTGAGACTAAAAAATGGAGGAGAAAAAAAAAAATACATGGTCATGCTCCTGCTTTTTTGGTCTCGTCTATCTGCTCATAAGCAATCACAAGCATACAGTTTGCCTAAGCTTTTATTTTTTTGCTGAACATTCAAAGTAGAAAAAAACTGCTCACTTTTATGTTTCCAATAACGAATAGTAAAATGCCTTTTGTTGTGTAGTGCATTCTGCTGTTGACCACAAACCGTGACAGAAAAACCTGATACCATTGATCGTTGGGGAGAGAGACATGACGACAGTTTCTATTCCATTTTTATACCTTCCTCCTCTCTCTCACTCTCTCTCTCTATTTCTTATTCTCGCTCTCGCAAAATAAATGGAATATAATAATAGGGGTTGATAGATGAATGTAATTTATTTTTTCTGGCTGCAATAATGAAATCCGTCTCTGACCCGTGCATCGCTATTGCTAGTTTTTCAGAGTGTCATCTTCCTTTCATATTGTCACTTTGAATCTAATATTACTCCATGATCAATTGCTCAGAGCAGTCGGTGCACATGAATTCATCCAGTCCGTCTGTCCGAAAAAAAAACTATTATTTTCAGGGTCATTCATCAACGAATTGATCACCACATTGTTAAAAAATTAGCTACAGTTTTCACAAGCTTGTAACAAGATGGATTATATTGACTTGAGCATAACTTTTGGGACTGCACTTGCTTCGAGGGAGCGTGAACATGTCACCGCGTGTTCGTACATGGACTTCAATGAGATCATCATTTCAATGAACACATACCATACGAGAGATGCTATGCTTATTCAATTACTTTTCCGAAAATAATAGATATGCACAGAACAATGATCCTCGACGAAACACTTTTTTTCAAGTTCACTTCACTCACGACACTCGTATCTTTTGTCGGTATTTTTTTTGACGACGAATGCGACATTTCATTCAAATCTCTTTCCCCTAGATGAGGAAAAAATGCATTCATTATTTTAATATTTAATAAGGGTTGAAATCAATGCGCTCTTCACATAAAATATGATGGATATGCATGAGGGTGATTGGAGGAGAGGTGGAGATCCAACTAGCGGGTCTTTGATATCTCAAGTACTTTTCTGAGGAGCCAGTACCAAGTGGGGGAAATGTCGATATAAAATTCAGCCTGCTTATCGGATTTTTCATTGTCAGTTTTTAAATTTAAATGCGTCATAACCCATACTATTTTGTCCACTACCGTTTTGTGAAAATAGAACAAAGTCGTCCATTTTAGATAGTTATTCGCTTGCGCATTGAATTACTGCCATATTGGACTGAAAAATAATCTTGCATGCAAATATTTAAACAATGAAAAATGAAGCAAAGTCTGTAGTTACAATTTGGCGCTTGCTCGCTCATAGTGGGATCCTTTTTCTCAATAAATTGCAGGTAACGCTTCTAAATTTTATCGTTATGACTACACCTATAAAAATGACTTACGATGTCCTTTAAATTATGTACAGAATTCGTCGTTATGTACAAAATGATAAAACTATTACCAACCCGTTTATAGTAAAAGGTCAATATGGATTTGAGTCGTGATGTAGATATACCTAAACTACCGCTTAAAACTACTTATCCCGTAACAGCGAACGAGAAATAAGTACAGCATACAAGCAACAACTACATTTTTTGTAAATCTTCTAAAACAATTGTACTCCAGGATGGATCCATTTACATGCATAAATAAAATATGAAGCAACCAGGCAACATTTATTTTTTTAAGAAAAAACGTAGAAACTAATTTTAAACCCATTTCAAGTTGCTTTTGAATTGTCTACATCTGTCGCATCTTCAGGCCAACCTTATATGAATAAATCTTTTATCGTTTACAGAAATGCAATGTTGAATGTACACGCACACACACATCTTTACTGGATTAAATCTGACAAGCAAAGAAGAGCAAAGAAGGCTTTTAATCTTCAACATGAAAATGTAAGTAAGTAAAATGTTAAGTGGCTGTTATTAAATATTACTGGATATGTTCTCCATACGATTGAATTATGTAGGTACATGTGCACTCAAATGGAAACAAAAACTTTTATGCAAAAAAATCATGTTTAAAAAATCCCACCTGTGCTGCAATGAAGCCCTATATTTTTTCCTGCGATAAACATAAAATACTATGTTTAAAAACGAAAGACATTGAGATATTGAGTGCTGAGGGAAATTAAAATTAGTAGATTCAAACGCAAAGTCACAGTCATCAACAAATGACGATGTAAAGAGAAGCTGACATGAATCTTTTTGCAATGCCGAATGTGCATCAAACATAAACAATTACATAACATCAACGAACTTTGCTTCGTAAAAAAAAGATGGAAATGCCATTCGAGTTATTACCCTCCAAAAAAACCACCACCGAAGACTACAACTATGTTTGTGTTTCCTTATTAAGAAATAGCGCGGCACCAGCAAAAGCATCGCGGCGTAAGTATGGTGGTAAGCGTGAAGGAAACGAAGGCAAAAGAACATTTCATTCATTCACGCTCTCGTCGCAAAAATTTCTCGTTTTCTCTTAGGAGATAAATGACACATTCCAGAGTCTTGAAATCCATGTTTCCATCCATCCGTAAATGC
Organism: Seira musarum; assembly: GCA_027743895.1. Lineage (NCBI taxonomy): Eukaryota > Metazoa > Arthropoda > Collembola > Entomobryomorpha > Entomobryidae > Seira > Seira musarum. Next base: position 3,053 of record JAHZMX010005533.1, read on the forward strand.
CGTGCCATTCAATTTTCTTCACTTTCAAATTTATCCATTAAACCACACACACTACAGTAATGCACTTACTCCACGACTCGTGGCAAACGAGCGATGTTTTCTTCAAAATCTTGAGATGCGATAGAAATACAGTGTTGCGTTGCATGCAATCGCAATCTCTAAAAAATGATATGTGTGAGCACTGGCTGAATGAGTGAGTATCTACGTCACACTAGTCTTTCCTTATTTCTGCCACATCAATTGTTCTCGAGCAAATTTTCTTTCAATTTCAATCTATATGGGTAGAACTACAAAAAGTATTCTTTTGATATCGCAAAGCACAAACTCAAAAATGGTAAATGTGCAACTGCAAGAAAAGAAATGTGAAATGGTAGCCGTTGCCTTCCTAATGCACCACTCTGATTATTTTCCAAATTCCAGAAGATTTTCTTTTTCCCCTTACGCATCAAAATCTTGCTCTCGGGAATATATATTACATCGTCATTTTTTTAAAACTGCTTCAATGATCTCATAATGTCGGCATTAAGTGGTGATACTGTGTAGAAGTTTTGTACGTACATAATCGAAGTCACGTCAGCGATAGAAAATGACGGCATTAGTGTTGATATCTTTGAAAAACAAAGAGTAGTTCTTGCAATAATGTCAACTTCCCATCTCATCTCTTGATGATGTCGATGTCGATGTCTGCTTGTGTAGTTGGTGCAAGGAAGAAACGCAACGAAACGTCTCCGTCTACTTCCCGAAGACATTATTAAACTTACTTCAGCGAAAATCAACAGCGTTTATTGGGTGTTTCCTCCACTTATTTTGCTCTGGCTTTGCGTCACATTAGTCTTAACGGTTGCAAGCAAACTACCATTAGACCAGATGCAGGGAAAAAAATATTTTTGTTGTGGCGTTGATCGTTACGTTACTTCACGTTGCAGTCAGCAGTGTTTGGGAGGAAAACATAGATAAACGAATAACATTAAAATAATGACGTTGTCTGTTTGTATAGAAGCAATAATAAATGCATCTCGCTGACTATTTGATGCTCACCAGCGTACCACACTACTGTACCCACATCACAACCCCGCCATCATCATGTGCCGTTAAGAGTTGCCAATACCATAGTAAAAATTACCTATTATGTTTCATTTACTCCTTTTGTTGCTGTCTGTTGTTTTGACACTCTTGAAAACTATCGTCATGATGATCATCATCGTTCGGAGTTGCGAGGAATATCATTAAAACAACGAAAATATGCCGATTACTCACTTTGTTAGTCTGACACGTTGGGAAAAGTTTTTGGCGGTTGTACATATAGTTGTAGTAGAAAAGCACTTGTAGTATTTTGTAATAGGAAGGAGAGTAGTGGAAAACAATGACAATTGCAACATCACATAATCATCATTATTGTTATCATCAAAGAGCTTCCCTCTTTCCACTCATTATTTGCAGAATAAGGAAAAGTATTCAGTGGAAACTAGACGACAGCAAGGCTCCTCCTGAAACACTTCCGCTGAAGCTAGTGATATTATTGCAATTGCAACTAGATCTTAATGGTTATGGGAGTAATGCAGTCGTAGCCACTTTTGAAGATCTCCTGGAAAGCTGAATTGTAATTCTCGTGCAGTGCACACGAGACGTATTGTATTGTATGAGTATCACTTACTTACGCTGTGGAATTTTCACTATGAATGAACTCATCTTCATACACTTTCTCTCTTCAACTCTTCGTAGTAGATATGGTGTGTAAACAACTGTTCAACTTTTACTTTCATTATTATGGATAGAAGGTGAAGGGAACGTAAGCTCGGGATTTACCAGCAGCATCGTGGATTATTATGCCTAAAGAGTGCTCCGGTCTTCGATTTTCGTCATTATTTCTATGCCACGATTACGCGATTACTTTTGATGGGCGCATACCACGTACAGGCAACAAACAAAGCATGTAATCATCTCACAATGAGCTCGATAAAGATAATAGACACTTGACTCTATTTATTGGGGACGTAAATTCCAACATTCTCCTCTCTATTTTCTCTCGTGCTCATCCATCCGTTTTTTTCATGCGCGAATTTTGCAATTAATGTTTTATCAGTGGAACGTATGCCACATGTGAAACACAGAAAAAAATCAATTGAAACATGGTTTTCATTTGATCTCATTAAAAACGAGGAATGTTCACATGAATATTTATTCTTCATGCCCTCCACTCCACTCGCCGAAGGAATTCCACTCTACTGACTGAGGGAAAAAAATAAGTCGTTGTCGTTACAATATAAGTATGTTAAAAACTTTGTTTTTTGGGAATGGAATTGGAGTTGAGTGCAGCGGCACACCAGCAGCACATGTTTCTTAATTCGAGGTGGCAAACCATTTGTTTTCGAATAATGACATTCGTTTCACTGACTCCCATATTTTTCTGTGTTTATGTGTATGTGCATCGACTCGAGCGTATATATGCAAGGGAAAGTGTAAGGTATTGAATAATTGTCTTTGATCGTCACCATGATTATTGCGGCCATAAATACGTGGCTTCCTATTATCTAAATTAATGTCTCGGCGTCTTTTTTTTCACGTCGGCAAGGTACATTTTACAGAAGCACGTACAGTACGCTACCTAGCATACAGCACGTTTTCCCCTTTTGCATCTTTATCATCGACTTGGATGAGTTGCTCGACACATTCCAACAACTGCACACCTAAAACTCAGAAATCACGTCGTTACAATATAATGAGTAAGTGCCTGAGAAAGAGCTCAATGGGACCTAACATTTCACCCTAAAGTGTAACATAAACCAAACTAAACCAGTGCAAAAAAATATTCGACGACGACTGACTGCCACTGAAGTAATGCTTACAATCAGTAGGCACAATAATGGCATTTTCTCTCTCTCTCTCCCTCCAAATGTGAATAATTATTGCGTTCCCTCTCCACCTTTTTCGCTCATCTTCTCTTCGACTAGAGTATCGTTGCATTGGTTTGCATCGCACTCGTTTGTCGACTCATTTCTGGCACGAAAGAAAAATTAGCATGACGAATTTAACATTTGCCCTTATCGGTTGCTTCATAGCAATTAGGGGAGTTAATCAAGCTGATCTGACAAATATACAGAAAAATTTTTGCCTCATCTCTCTCTCGTGTCGGTGACTTGGTTTGACTCGACTGCGAAACAAAAACCAAACCACACACATGTACGCCACACACAACTTACTCTTGTTTCCACACACACACACAGAGAGAAGCTCATTTATTATATTCCTCCCGAGTCAATAGTATTTACGCTAAATACACTTATAAAATCTCCCGGCGCATTATAATCATCTTCCTTTATTATCATTCCTCCTATTTGTCTGTCCCTACTTATATCCTTCTCGAAAATATCTGGTGAAGAAAAATAACCAAAATAATAATGAAAGGTAATACAGTAGTCGCTCACATCGCATACGAAGGTTTTTTTGTGGGGCACGTTTCACACCCTACGAGAAAAATACCAAAGCCATATGCCGTATGTTGTGTTTTCATTTTCTGTAAGAAGAAGAAGAATAAAAAAAGAAGTTTAAGTCAGTAGCACATAAGGTGTATTCCTTTCTTCTTGAATGGAGTTTGAATTCAGTGAACATGAGCGTTGCACTGCATTGAAGTCAGTGTGCGTGTAGACCCCCGTAATTTTCTTTTTAAAAAGGATGACTCGTTAGCGTTTTTTCTGATTAAAAGCGCTCCCTCCTGTGAAAGTCCCTTCTTTTCTTATTTTTTCTCGCTCTTCAACGTTTGATTTTGATTTTTCAACTCTTTTTCGTCTTTAAGACTAGACCAGACCAGATGAATGTTTACGAATAAATATAGAGAAACATTAGTAATTTTCGAATAAGACTGTGGAAAAAGAGAGAATCAAGCATGAGGTGGGTGAATGAATTGCCTCCTTTTCCTCCGTAACACCACTTATTTTTTTCTCTCTCTCCTCTCATTTAAGAGTCGTGACGAATTGGAGGCAGGTCTCCATTGGAAAATAACCATTTTTGTAGAAAATGCTGTCCGCTAAATGGCACAAAAGTTGGCTTGATGCAACAGTAGAGGTAAAGATGATATGATGATGATGACACATTTTAAGGGAAAAAGATTGGAATCCCCACATGAGGTTATTGAGCTAACGAGTTGAAAATTAACCATTTTGTATTATATCCTTCAAATTTATGATACATTTCATGGACCATCCCAAGACGTTGACACATTTGTTCCTCCGTTTCAACTGTGCTCAATAACAATGCGTTAACTAGTTTCCTTCCACTTCTTCTTATTCATTTTCTCTCAATTTCTCTCCGCTTATTTTATTTTTTTTCTCTTGTCCAATTTAGAACTAATTTCTTACATGAGTATTTTTCAAAGAAAAAAATGACGAAAATCATGAGTGAATATTTTTATAGTAGAAGGAAAACTCGGTTAAAGTAGCAGTTCTGCCATCCTTAGAAATATGTGCAATATAACAACTTTTATTCAAGCTTGGTAGAGCTCGAGGAAGCTATAAGTATGAGCTTAATTAAATGATATACATGGTTCGTTCATTATGGCGCCCGTCATTATCCATCCTTTTTTCTTGTCATGTCAAACCATGAATTAGCCAAAAAAAGAAGAGAAGACGAAGAAGAAGCAAGCTTAAACATACAATTTAGACAACGACAAGAGGACAAGTACTTTAATGGCTATGGATAACCATTAAAAATCACTACCATTTTTGTATGGCATCACATCACCAAAGAAAAATGTTTTAACGGGGAAGTTAGTTTTTACAAAGCGTAATTTTGAATCGGTCGGATGGAATTTGCCATAAAGTAAGCTGATACCGAAGGAACAAGGAAGAAAAAAACGAGATGCTTTAAATTAGTGTTTTATGCCACACACATTGCCTCCTTTTCCTCCTTCTTTTCGAAGACATTAAGCGAGGAACAAGCGCATTGATATGAAATCTTGAATGAAGAATCCTCATGCAAATATGGTATAGATTTCTGTAGTGACAGAAAGTTCACGATCAAGACATGTCGTTTAGCAAGAGAAGTGACAGGCAAGCAAGCCAAAGCCATACCACAAAAAGGAGGAGGAAGTCGGTCAGCTTATATACTCAGTATCTCATACTCAACGACGAGAAGTGTGCAATCCAAGAAAATAATGAGAAAATGAATCTTTATGTCGTTCTGGGATGTTCCTTTTCTTAAAAAGTACTTTTCCAAAATTGTTGCCAAGAAGTAGGAAGTGCATGAGTAATATGACGGAAACAATTGCAAGTGCTCACAAACCTACAATATTTGATGATGACTTCCGAAAAGAATGGCTCGTAAGAAAAGGGGTTGAACAAACAACACGAAACTATGATATGCATCGCATCTGAAATTTTCAGTGTCTTTGTCTTCAGCCTTTCTTAGTTTTACTTCCTTTTTTTACAAACACGAAAAACTTTCTCATTTCTTCGAGGAATGGAATAACTTTGTTAAATAGTTTTGACGAAGCGGATGAAATCTGGGAAATTCGCCCAATACCATCATCATCATCATCGTGTGAGTAAAAATTTATAATTTCCAAAATGAAGGAAATCAACTGCTTAAAAATGCAATAAAAGAAAGAATTTTGTTTTTGCCGCGGTTATAAACAGACAACCTCTGATAAGCACATAAGTAGTAATTCTTATACGGTCGCCGTTTATAAGAAAAAAGGGAAATGAAGCATTCATTTACCGAATTAGGATAGGTATGCAATGTTAGGGAAAAAAAAGTTTGCCAACATTAAGTTTGCAACGTTACTCGAGAGTACTTGATGCTGTAATCAATTGAATTTTTCTTGATTCAAAGTAGCTCTTGCTCTTATTCCTTCCTCTACTATAGCTTTTCTGGAATCAACGAGGACTAAATTGATTTTAAAGATAAAGTTAAAAAAAGTATGTTCAATATCAAAAGGAAATGGAATGACTCTGGCTTCAAGTTGCGCGTCGATCACACACGTAATTTAAGGAATCTTCAATGAGATTTTGGAGCAATTACTTGAGATTCCGTTCGAAACAGTTTGAGTTCGACCTTCGTAGAAATAAAATGTGGAGTGTGGAGTTTACCAAAAGCGATTGGATTTTGGCAGCAATAACATTTTCCAGGGGATAAAACATCCACACACAAAAAAAAATTCCTCAGATTCCCGAGGAAATGCGGTGAATGTTGAAGTCTTATCTTCAAACTCCTCCGCTTATTTGAAAATTTTTTTCTTCGATGTATTGACTACTTTGTGGCATAATGGTGGGCTTCACAAACAAGAAAACAAAAACCACGTCCGTGACTAAGTAGGAGTTGGGTTCTAACTTTCCGAAAAAGAAATAAATGCCGATGACGACGAGAAACAAGGCTGATGGCTGGGCTGTTATTATTATAGTGGTGGTGGTTGGCTGGTTAGTTGTGGAAAATCTATTTGAAAAACTTCATTCTTTTCAGTCAAGTGTTATTTGACAAGCCGTCTTCTGTTTAAGTACCTAGAAATGATTGGGATCGTATAAAAAATTGTACACGGATGTATGTATAGGAAAGAAGGATGATAATGCCAAAAATCTCTGATTGGAACACACCATACACTTCAAGTTAAAAAGGAAGGACAAGGATCGGATCATCGGGATCGTGAGTCGTGTTTTGTTACCATTCCACACAGCTGGGTTGTTCCATATGAATGAATGCTCACTTTTTTCAGTGATTCATCTTCCAACGAATGCATTTGACGTGGGCTCATCATTGTTTTTTCGATGCTCTTTCACGCATGCACAACGACTTTTTGAGAATGAACAGTCTCTCAACTAAAGATCCTCTTTGTCTTTATTAAACTGACCGTTTTATTTTTTTCCTCACAAAAAAAAATATTCTGAATTTCCGTCAAAGGATTTTAGCTAGACATTCAGCAGATTTCGCTTTCATTTATTTTTATTTTGTTTGAAGAAATGGACGAAAAAAAGTGATGCGCTTCACGTGCTCTAGAGGCAGAGGGGTGGAAATACCACACGGTCTCATAAATTTCGATGCTTGGTCACAATTGTGGTATTATCATCTTTATAATGTTTGACGAAAGTTTCTGCATATACTCGCCTAATTTTAGTGTTGAATAATCGCAAAAACTGTCACACTCACCATATTTCTAAACCATTCACCGACCGTAAAACGCTTTCGATCATTCGAAAGCTGGAGCAAATGTCAACGTAGTATGTAAAGCATTTTCTTCATTTTAATTTTAAGCATCAAAAATTTAGAAAAACAAAAGCATCTATCTACTTTACTCCACATTCATATGCTTCCAAACTTGAAAAAGAACTTCAGAAAAAGCAAGATTTAGTGTATGTATACAGCGAGAAAAACAGAAATCGTGGGAGTTTTGGCGCAATTTAGGGTAGGGTTGACCCACCGAGGTTCTACCGTACCTTACAGCAAGGAGGAATATGTGTATCACCAACCATTAGGAGTGTCAGGACCACAATAACATTATCAGTATCACCAATACAATTAACATTACCAGTCTTACCAAGGCCATCGTCCAGGCGAGGAAACTGGAAAGAAGCAAAAATTTGAAAAAAATTCCTTCGCGCCAAGCTTTTTCCCCTATTTAAATGGGAGATTCTCAAGTCACCCCATCTGGTCCAAATCCGACTCCTCGATCCAAATTCCTTTAAAATTATCAGTATCACGACCTCTGTTAACATTGTCGGTCCTACGTCCTACCACGGCCATCATTTAGGCGATGAAGCTGGAAGGAGGCAATATAAAAAAAATTCCTCGAAGAGCTGGGAGCGTCACTAGTCCATAATAAGCAAATAAGGTTTTCGTTATTTCATAAGTGAATTCAAACTTCGTCATCCGAGTCAAGAAGAAGATGGGCATACCTTCAGACCCGTGACATTTTTTAGACACAAAAACTCCGGTTTTCTGGTTGACTCGTTCGTTGTCAAAGTCGAAAAATAATTTGAGTAAAAATAAATGTGTTAGTTGCAGAGCAACGTGTTTGTTCATTTGTTTATTATGGTTGTAATGTTCTCATTTCGCCCCAAGGGCATGGCTCAGTTTATGGTTTCATTATTTCTGGAGAGCTCTCTTTTC
>JAHZMX010005534.1:0-10400 GCA_027743895.1 Seira musarum
TTTCATAAATAAATGCGATCGTACCGCAATGATTTTGCCGGAGCATACTGCCAAAACCCATGCAAGGCGTTTAAAAGGATTAGGGAAAAGTTCGGTATACATTGGAAAAGAATTATACACAAATATTCATCACACCTTTCGAGTCCAACTCTCTGCACATTTTCTTCCATTATTTCTTCAGAAGAGGATAAGCGCTATAGCTTCTGCTGGACTGTGGAAATGGTGGATGGATTTTGTTCGAGGTGGCACATCATTTAACAGTGGATGGGACTCGAATCCGACAAATGTTTTAAGGGTGCCAACAATGACAGGAAATATATTGGCAATATTTCTGCTACTTGCTGGAGGCTTGCTCCTCGCAGGTGTTTTCTTTGTTGTTGAGGCTGCACCAGGAAATTTGAATTGGAAAAAAATAATTCATATTTTTAAGAGTAATAGAGATCTTGGAATTAGAAAAGTTATTATAATTAAAGTAAAACCATTATAGTGGGTTCTAATTTAGAGAAAAATTATATTCTTACGCGTTCTTTAAACTCTACATTTGTTTTGTAATAATGGGCTTGAATTATGAAATATTTATACAAATTTAAGGATGTAATAATGAACATTCATAACTTTAGGTCTGAAACGAACCACGCAAGTATTTAGTCATTAAATTTCAAACTTTAATGAATACTTTTTGAAACAAAATAAAATTATTCGGGTAAAAGTTGTTCAGAACTTGACTTAAACTCAAAGGTTACTTTGAGACATTATGGTTTCAAGAGTAAGCTGCATTGTTTTTAATTTTTAAGCAAAAATGGCGGTTTGTTATTATGCTTGTTAGTAACACGTAAACTGAAAATAATTTCATGTTTTCTGTCCGATTTCAACGATAACTCAATCAGAATATTACCAATGCCATTTAACGCCACGATTCTTTTCTACCTTCGCATAATTTCTTGTCTTTTAAAAGCAAAATTATTCTAACAAAAATCAACTTTGTTTACAGATGATCTAAGTAACATTTTTTAAAATAAAATTAATGAAAAATATACATTTGATCCGTAGTGAACATCAGCCGTGTCTCGAATCAAAAGCAGCGCGTTGGGATGGGGTGTAGTTAGCAATAACCCTCTTATGGGTTCCTGGTGGAGAAGTTGTTTTGTTTTCTGCCATCATCAACACTGCACCGAATCCCATGTTTTAATTTTTGACAGCAAATTTAATTATTAATGAAATTTTGTTGATGATGAAGGTATAAATATCCAGACAACGTCACAACCTCACATTAATGATAATAAATTTATTGAACATACTTACGTGAATAAGTTTGATGTATCCACCAAAAGTAAGGAAAAAGAGTGCAATGGTTAGAAGCCTCATTTTAAATGAAAACGAAGGAATCCAGGTAATCCTTCCACGTTTTACACTTTCCACGTAGAATTTTGACCAATATTTATCACTTCATTGAAGTCGTAGCTGTAACTCAACTAAAAATGATATCGTATGCACAAAGACATTAAAGAATTCAATGATGCTTGCTTGATGAGACAAGTTTTTCTCTTTTATGAACTTTCGGCGAAATAATCATTCAAGGTTTGTGCTCACAATGTTCTTGTACAATAACTTCTTGCTTTTTACAGCAGACACATTAATTTTCGTATGATATTGTTTTAATTACTCAATTCTATTATTATTATCTGGCTTTGTAATTTCAAGTTTTTTAATCTCCGCAAAACAACCACAGCGTGAATATTTTTTGACGTCTCGTCAACCACCGATTAATATGCTATGCCTGGAGTTATAATGGTAAAGTTCTGATGAAGAATCTGTAAAAATGCTGCCAACATGACACTTGTTTCACAAGCTTAAGCCGTATTATCTCATAAGCATAGGTTTCTAGCGATTTTTCATTCACTATGCTTCATATAAATGCCGTTTCGACGTAATTAAAATGAGTATGAAGAAAGCTTTCAAATGAGCTATTACAAGCCTCAGGGTTTGAAAAAGATTGAACTGTCTTTTTTTCGTTGCCGCTGAAAAAATTGTAATTTTATTGAATCAGCTTAACTTAGTTTTTTAGATGTTTTCGAGTAAGCTTTCTCGAGCTATGCAATTCATTTGAAAAAGTTTGTATCCTGCCGTTAATTGTCGACCAATATTGCTGAGAGTGAGCATCGCTTGTCCTTAGTACGTAAAAAACCTTTGTTATAAATTTGAAATCAATCGGTAACTCTTATAAAAATTTTTAAAAAATCAGTTGGCAAAATTAATGATTACATACGTGACATTAATTTCACAAGCAACGAAGCTTTGGTTAAGAAAGTTAACAATGAATTAAAATGCGTTCGAAATGAATACTTAAGAATGGATAATGCCGATTATTTCACAATATCTGCGATATTTTTAATTTCTCCTTTGGTAGTACTGCAAAAAATGCATATTATGAACTCCTTTAGTTTTAGACATCAAGGTATTAGTACAAAAATTTAAAAATACACTCCATAAAAATTAAAGAGAGAGTGGCCGGCAATCGATTTTAAATTGTTGTTTAACTGCCGTCTAGTTTGATTTTTCTGATCTCATTTTTTTTCAAAAGCAACCATAGGATTTCTCGGGTAGACCAATATTTGCTTACTATATATAAAAGCTAAATGGAGATGAAGAAAACGGAGTTCGGGATTTCCAAATTACCGGTTTCGGGTTTCGACTGTCAATCTGGTTTCGTAACTATCGACAAAAGACATAACTATAAATCCAAATTCATATGAAAATTTAAGTGAATTTTTGAACTACTTTGGCAAAAAAATACACGATTTCTTAGCATGAAAATTTACAAATTAGATTAATTAGGTGAACAATTTAAATTTTCTCTAATGAAGTTTAATTGTTATGATCTTAACGTAGTTATTAACTGCTTCAAAAATTTAGGTTGTAGATCCAGTCCAGAAATCCAAGAAAAAACAAATTCGCAAATTTCGAAATGCGAAATTTATGAACTAATATGGTGAACTTAATGTCAGTGAAATACGAATGAATACAAATATTTAAGTACTCTGTCACTACTAATAGAGACTACGTGTCCAGATGGGAAGCTGATAGGCCCAACCGGAATTTCGATTAGCAGTTTTTAAAAATATGGATTTGCCATAATGTGCCAAACAAATTAACAATTTCGCTTCGAAATGCAAAGAAATAAGTATTTGCCACTTAAGGTTGCATTCCTGTCGTTCTTTATTGGGTTTGCAGTAAACGAATTCTAAAACGAATATGGCAAAACTAGTTCCAGTCATATTGATAAAAGCACTTGTCATTATTTATCCGCTCCTGGAATCTATTGCTGCGTCTTGTTCAACTGTGTAGTTGTTAATTTTTCGTTTACGAAAGCCGGGTGGAGGTGTAGTTTTCGTCTGTCCCATGGCCTGTGGTTAGCAAATAATTAATTTTAAACAAACATCGGATTTTAATTTGGTACACAATACATACCATCACGAAGTTAATGTATCCAAGAAACCCCATGCAGAGTAGAAAAACCATGAATATCTTCATCTCTACTGTCACGATTTCAAAAAAAAAAATGAATAAATAAATGGATTGATTTTGTTTTACAAATACTGCTGATTGCTGCATACTCAAATAATCAACAAATTTAAGGCAAAGCTGTTAAAGAAATGTGTACTGGAATATTGAGTCTTTTTCAATGAACGTAATTATGTGCTAAGGCTTTGTCAATATAATTTCGTCAAGATTTTATATTCATGCCGCAAAAGGTTAATCTGTTCTGAATGCGCAATAAAGCTCAGATTAATATTTCATTGTAATAAGAAAAACTTTATGTGTTACGTGGTTTCATTTCTAAGCCTTAATAATTTAATTTCTGCATAAAAATCAATACTCACACTACCACGACGAACGCAGCCAAATATTTTTTGAAGATCAACTCCTTAAACTAATGAGTAAAACTTGATTTTATAAGGCTCTTTATTTTGCTTTACCCAAAAATCATCTTTAAACTATCTCATTTTTATCCTGTCAAGAATTAATTTGCAATCCGACGACGAAAAAATGCCCTCCGATAATGTAAAGGAAGTCTCGTCTTAGTCCGTTTTAGCTTGTTGGTGTTACCTAAAGAAACAAACAGTGGCTACAACTACCCCCTAGGTTTGTCCATCACCACAGGAAACTTACTTCTTTTTCGCCATTACATTATTTTACACATATATTTGTTTCCAGGGCATCATACATTTGCCAAACACGCTTTATGGTTTTTATACAAACTCCCGTTACCTGCATATAATAAGCAAAGAGCCAATTTGGAGCCAAATGCTATTGATTACAAAACATCAAAAGTTAAAGCTGAGTTACGTAGAATTCTTAGATTCTCTGATTGAAAACAATCAAGCTATAATTAGCGCAGTACGACCTTGTATATACTTTTGGTTTTATTGTAACTTTTCACTATCGAGGTAATTAATTGGTTCAACAAAGTTCTGATTTTTATTGATGATATAAATGAACTAGAGCCTCCGGCATATCTTTTCTGATCCATTGTTTCTTATGGGATCAGATCAGATCAGTTCATATCTGATCCCATAAGAAACAATGGATCAGAAAAGATATGCTTCACTTTGATGGTAACTCCTTTTGGTTAAGTCGGTGGTTTGATGTCGGGATCCGGAGACTTCTATTGCATTTTATTTGTTGAAAATAATCGTGTGTGACGTTAGAAGCTTGATAAAATACTACTAGAACGCAAAATGTTTATATTTTGCCGGGTGCACTGGTCGTTATTAAAAAAATTTCATTGCATAAACCAGAAATTACAAAGTACTAGCCACTCCTTGAATCGATTGCCGCGCGCTCTTTTGGCGTACGATTGGCAGGCTTCCTTAGACGCATACCTGGCGGAGGTGGCTCATCTTGTCTCCAAACCTAATACAGTAAAGTTACTGATTAGACCTTCTACTAAGGTTGAAATTAAATTCTTTAGGCGGGATAATACTTACGATAATTACGTTTAGATATCCAATAAAGATGAGACGCAATAATGCAAGAACTATGGTGTTCATAATTAAAATTTTTCAAACGATTTCAACACAAACATGGATGATATACACCGCGACTGCTGCTCAGCTCTAAAGAAATTCAAGAACAATTTTGATTGGGACGTAAAGTTGCCGAAAGTGCAGATGTTACTGATTTTATGATGTTTGATTCCCCTACACTTTCCCACGGTGTCGTCTTCATTCATATTTTTTTATTACAAATATCAAGGCAAACATTAAGTGGTGCTTAAATTGCTGTAACGTCAATATCAGTTCAATATCGATTTTGATTTACCTTGAAATTTTTGGCAATATTGTTAAACAAAGTACAAATTTATTCTCAACATCAGTACTACGTATTACATTATTTTTTTAAACAAAAGACAATAAAATAAGTCATTCAACCGTACTTTAATTACTAGCCAGAAAGGAGTCCTTTTAGTATATCGAAACAGGGGAGCTAAACCGTTGTAAATTATATATTTTTAAGGATTTTAACGACACGAATAAGCTATATAATTCCTGACCGAATTTACATGTACTCTTTGGCAATTTTTTAAACGCGCGTGTTAAATTAATAACAAGCATTAGGTCAAGTTTATTTTCTCCTTGCCTTCATGTAAGCGCTTGCTTAAGCATTCGCCGCGCAAAACGAAAATAAAGAGTAGGATTAAATTGAACGGAACTCATGGTTGTAGTGAATAATAACTTTATTCTAAGATTATTCGAGCTTTCGGTTATCTTCTGTACCCTTCGTCAGGATAAAACACAAAGGAAAGATTGACGTTAATCTCAGCACTTAATTGGAACCAAAAATCAAATCAAAGAATTTCATTTAAAAAATTGTAAAATAAATAGTTTGTCATATTCTTCGATTTTAGCAATGGCAACAGAAGCGCGTCCCATATTGGTGAAACAGCCATTCCACTGTTAAGGTTCATATTGTCAGGTAGTTTAAGAATCCAGAGATGTTCTTTAAATTTCCGATGAAAGTTCCGTGATTCATTTTCTATCAGACTTGCTGAGTCTAGGTTGATTATGTGGTCTGGATTGTTGTTCAAGTGGTTAGTGATCGCTGATTCGGATTTCAAACGATGTCAATGACAACTGACACATTCTTACGTTCCCAAGGGTCAGAGAAAATGAAAAATTAATGCGATCGACTTGTGTTACTCAACACTTTCATACAATTGTTGAACTATATTAATAAAGTGCTGCATGGAATTAAAATAAATTCATGAATTAATCATACATTATTTATTGAAATTCGAAATGTTATTTACTGAAAATTTCAATTGAACTACTTATTAATTTTGAACTAGAAGTTATTATGAAACTTCATCCTAATGAATTGGATTGACCTACCGACCTTTTGGCATTTTGCAATCTTTTCTTCAGAAGCGGATTTCTCCTTGGAGGACAAGACATTCACCTTATGAATTATTGTCTGAACCAAATTGGTCCTACGTCATCTTAGAGGTGGAACTGCTTCTTCATTGGTGCTCGTATATCTCATAATTTTAGTGCTTTTGATTGCATTAAACTTGTCATGTAGGCTAATACGAAAAATATGACAAGTTATCTTGGGTTCGAGCAATTCATTTACAAAATCCAGGTTGTCCAACTCCAATTTATTTCTGAGGGCATTAAAAAACTCAATCAAAGGGCCATAGACGCTAGGTAGTCATAACCAAGCCATCATAAATATCTCAGAAGACTCTTCGAGACCAATAATAAAAAATTACAAACACAGGTGGATTCGGCACTTGAGAATTTTTAAGACCAAATTCAGAATTGGTCTCGGAGGCTCTTTTGAAATATTTAGGTTTCGTGGGGGCATCTTTTTCAGAAATGGGAGGAAAACGTCACTGACGTAAATTTTGGCGCGGAGATGGCTACTTAGCGTCTATTCTCATTTGCTCAGACTTGATTTGGAGGTGAGTGTAATCCAGAAAACAACCAAAGACGAGCGAAACTGAACAGGGCGCATTGCAAAATGAGTAAACCGAGAAAAATTGCTTTCAGTAACCACAAGTATGAACCAAAAATGGCAAATCAAAATTTAATCCAAACGTGTGAGTGCATGTTTTACAAGTTCGTTTATTCTTTTTTGAACAAGTCGAGAAAAACAATCTGTGGATGTTATACCATCAATATTTTTAAAAAATCATTCCGTAACTTGAAATAGCAATACACTAGCCACTCCTTGAATCGTAGGCAGCTTGTTGCTTTGGCGTGTAATTGGCAGGTTTTCTCTTACGCATTCCTGGTGGAGGAGAGGGTTCCGCCTGTCCCAGAACCTAGGAAAGCAAAATTACTAATTTTGCTTTCGTTTGAAACAGCAAGCAAGTTCTTGGAGCTTATTACTTTATAGAAATTCAGAAATCCGACGAAGGCGAGACCCATAAGAGCAAAGATTCGGATATTCATGTTTAATTTTTTTTAAAGAAAATTAACGCAATGTTAAATGTTATTCTTCGTAAATGTCAATTAACTTGAGAGATATTCCAGATCTAGTTCGATTAGGCAACTAAAGCTGTAGAAGCCAAAAAGAGGTAAAAATAGAGCCGTATAACACAAATTGGTAGAAAAACTTTATTTTCAAAAGTCTCAGATTTAGCTGAAAGTCAGTATACGGGAGTAATTCAACGTGATAAACACAAACATGAATAAATTAAGCGTCTAAGCTCTATCAACTTTGTGCTATATAGCAAATATTGTTAGAAAAACTATATTCTGAAATGTTCTGGATTTGACTGAAAATCGGTGCACTGATGTAATTCGACATGCTGAAGAAGAATATTAATAAGTTACACCGTCAATTTGTGTTATATAGTGCAAATTGATGGAAAAATTATAATTTCAAAATTCTCAAATTCGCTGAAATTGAATATCTCGACGTATTTCGACATTATGAACAAGATTCTCAATAAATTACGCCATCAATTCATGCTATATAGTACAAATTGTCAGATGAACTATCTTCTTGAATTTCTTGGAACTTTGGAATTTAGATCACCACAAATATACCAATGTATGTACCTCGGTTCGAATCTATCATTTGTCGTTTGCAACATGGATAAAAAAATTATCGTTATTCTTTTAATTGAAAATACCTCTGCTGTGTTTTTAAATAACTTTTCATAAAATTCAAGATGTACATGAATGCCTGATTTAAAAATTCGTTTATTTATTAATTTTTGTCATAAAACCATTCTTTCAAACAATAAATCCGTACACTTTGAAAGGCATTAATACAATTAGCCGCTCCTTGAATCGATGGCTGCTTGTTGCTTTGGCGTGAAGTTAGCAGGTTTCCTCTTACGCATTCCTGGTGGAGGAGATGGCTCATCTTCTCCCAGAACCTAAGTAAGTAGAATCTATTTAGCATGCTTTCATTTGAGAGAGTAAGCAATTTTGTTTGAGCATAATACTTACGGTAAAGAAACTCAGGAATCCAACAAAGCTGAGACACAAAAGTACAAAGATTTTGATACCCATGATTACAAAATATTTAAAGAAAATCAGTGCAATGTTTAATGATTTTCACCGTGAGTGCTACTGCTTTAGAAATATTCCAGAACGCGTTTGATAGGAAAACTAAGGCTTTCAAAGCCGAAAGAAAAACTGACGCATTCCTTTTATAGCTTGTTTTATTAAATTCTCTGACGGCAGCAATTCTATTTCTACTTTATTTAAAAAAGCAAAGCCAATTTCTGATGGTACGTTGATTACTTGTGTCATAATTTTTAGTGTGCATTAAGTCATTGATTTGCATTCACATTGAAGTTTATGACAAATGTGTGATTATGATTCATTGTTTAAATATATTTGTAACACGTCTGCACAACAGCGAACTACACTACTCAGTTTTTTCTTTAAGCTGTCTACTATCAAGCTAACCATTCTGATAAATATTTAATGACTATGAGGATGACTAAGTTTTCTGTGAAGGTTTTTTCTGTTCCACAGTTAGAAACTATCTCCTCCATTGCATTGCTTGTTATTAGTGCGCAACTTCACACAGCACCATAATCCAACCTACAAAGAATGTCATATACTGAAAATAATAAACTTTAATGTATCTTCAATGTTTTAGATAATTATGACTAATACTGATGTTTTGATTAGAGATGGATGGTATCCGGCGTAAAAGCGATTGAACCATAAAATGGGACAAATGGGGGTAAAAATGGGAGGAAATATTTTACCTTTTTTGCCCATTTTTACTCATCCGTTAAGACCCGTTTTTACCCGGGAAGATGTGTATTGTTTACCCCAAACTATGAATGGGTTTGATGTACAAAAGCCCAATATATTTTGTAGCCTCTATTCAGAAAACCTTTTTTAAATTCCATTGGGATTACAGAAGGAAAATAATTTAGTAATTCAAATCAGGTCTCCGTTATTTTCCAAGTACATTCTTACAAGCAATATAAAATGAAATTTTTTTATTGTGCGTCAGATGCCCAAATTTTTTTGCCCAAATGTAACAGATACCCAAAGTGGAGATACCCAAAACTCCTTTACCCGAATAATGGACGACACTTACCCAAAAATTAAAAAACCTTACGTTCATGTAACGTTTGAGTTCTTTTTTCAAGTAACAGTGTGCTAATAATAATTTTTAAGCCTTCCACACGCTTTAATGACCGTTTGATGCATGAATGACTTAATGAAGGAATCAGCAACATGAATTAATTTCTTTACCGGACATAGAAATGGCAACCTTCGTTATTGTCTAGTAGATGTCGAAATCTGATGACGACCATCGACTTCCATAGTGGATCTTTCTTTTTTATTTGGGTACCTCTTTTTGGGCCGGTGGTTTTTGGGTATCTGTTACATTTGGGCGAAAATTTTTGGGCATCTGACGCACAACGAATTTTTTTTTGGGAAAATTAAATTTTTGTCCGGCTATGAAAAGCAAAAAATAAAAAGGCTTACCTCTCAACTAGTTTCGTTTAATTACACTTACAATTTATTAAGTAAAGTAATCAAATTGCTCCTTTTACTTTAAAAAATTTTGCTTTCTGCTTGAAATCCTTTTCCTGACCCATTCGAAAGGCAGATGTCCGCAGTGCAAAAAAATGGTCCCGGTTTTTTTACGACAGTTTACATGGAAAAATATTCTGTATAGGTAGTTCGTCTTATTTATGAAGTAACAAATGTAATCCAAGAAATAATTACGTATTCCGTTTTTTTCTTGCTACAGAAGGGGGGTCCATAATGGTTGTTACATGACATAATAATTTTTTTTTGAAATCGACAATTTGCATAATTGAATTTGTTGGGTTTGTCAACGTGATCTCCATCCTTCCTGGCATTAGCCCTGCGTCTTTTTTTCCAAGAGTCTAGCACTTTTCTTACAGT